>CAIGRK010064890.1:0-13842 GCA_903798315.1 Fraxinus greggii
TTTCTCACATTTTCCTCAATATTAATATTTTAGCAAATTTGAAATGAACTTTATGTCTTATTGCTAATATCCCGCACCTTATAAACATCTTCAGGGGGAAAGTGATGCACCTTCTGGTGCAGTTGCAGGCTCACTCAAGGTATTTCCACTCTGCTACTATTAACAACTTTTGAGAGTGTTTGACTAAGCTTATAAGCAGTTGTTGACGGCTTAGAAGCAGCTTATAAGCTTAGCCGAACATGCTATAGATGAGATAAAAACAAGGGATCGAAGAGTTTTTCTTTTTAAGTTTTTTTTCATATCTTTTTCCATTGTTGATATGATATGCTTCTTAGCACCTTCTAAGCTGAAAAATTCATGCATGCAGTAGACCCATGCCAGTGATATTGCTGACTTCATCCAAAAACAAACTAATTTTCCCCCAGTGTTGCTGGGGCATTCTTTTGGAGGGCTTATTGTTCAGCACTATATTGCAAATATAGGAAATGAAAAATTACATGGTAAGTATTCTGTTTCAGGTATTGATATACATAGTTAAGAAGGTGAAAGTAGGAATAGAGATTCTATAGATGCAAGGCCTTAATGACAAAGAACAGCTGATGTCATTTGTCCTTTCTATTTTCTCCAAGTATATAAAAAATTCTCAAATAACATATAATCCTCAAAAGTTTCTAAGAAATTACTATCTTTGATATTTCAACCATTTGCAAATAGCTTGGTATCTGCTTGAAGGCACAATTCTTTCATTGGCAATGAAATTTCTATGTTTCATCTTGTGAAGATGGGAGGATAAATATTTTGTTGATTCTAGTAACCGTTCATATTCCTCAGGTGAAGACATAAAATTCTCGCATGAAAATTATTTCTGTAGCCCAATTAAAACAAGAAAAAGAAGAGAAAACAGTTCCATCCATTCACTTTGAGAAATATTTATTCAGGTTGATGGTTAAATATTGAAAATATTCACAAAGAGTTCTGGTTGTATAGCAATGCTATAGACCAGAATTATATTCAACCATTATACATGGTCCACGGATTTCCATAAAGATTTTACCCTACCTGGTCTTGATTCTAGAAAAGGAAGGCTTGCACCCATATCTTGCTGGAGCTGTGCTTGTTTGCTCAGTACCTCCTTCGGGTAATAGGTGACTCCCGATCCATGCGTACTGTAACTTTGTTTTCTATGTGGATTTCGGCTGACAAGTCTTCTTTTTCTTTATTCAGTGGGATTGTGTGGCGGTATCTCTTCACCAAACCCGTTGCTGCCTTTAAGGTCAGAAGTTTTAGTTTGAAGAACAAATAACTGACATTTCTACTGTGTTATGTTCCTAGAGCATATATGGTGTGCGTCGTATCACATGCACAAACTTCTTTACCAGCTTCAAAATAGAATATAGCTTCAGAAATTAAATGACCACCCGGATTTTCGCTTTTGCGGATTTACAGAATTATGTCCGAACTAACTGGTATTTTGAAATGTAATTTCAGTATATTATTTCATAATTCTCGAATGCACAAATTCCAGATTTCCCATCCTTCTTCGACATGGGAAAATATTGGTTGATAAGCGTTTCAGTATTTTTTGTCCCCTTTATGGTAGATCTATTTACAATGTATCCATTCTTGTAAACCTCACATGGTTGAAACTGTTAAAAATTTCATATATTGAGCAGATAACACGCAGCTTGGCAGCAAAAGCTTTTCAAACTTCTCTGCCACTTTGTAAGGAAACTTTCTTCTCTGCAGAAATGGAGAACCAAGTAGTCCTACGGTTAGTACATGAAAACCTCTAAAACTTATTGCTTCTAGACTTTCTGGATTGAATATATTTCAAACCATTCTGTAGTAATATATTTTGTGCATTATCTTGTCTTCACAATGGTATGTATCACATGTATACGAGGAGTCAGCAAGACCCTTCGTATTTTGCTTCTACCAATATATCTACTTAGGAATATTGAATGAAAACAGAGGGGTTTGATTGCTGGGGGTGTTTGAATAATGAAATAGTGAATCGATTATATATACCACAGTTTAGATGTAAGATTTTTTTATTTTTCTATTTTTATATTGAACTACTCTTTTGATGAAAAAGATATCGAATCTTATTAGACATCATCATCAAACGTCTGTGTTGGAAAACTTGGGGACAAAAGTCTACCTTTGGGAGATGGCAGGGCAAGGGTAACTCAAGAAAACACTTTTCTTATTTCTTGGATTGATTTTCATTACATGCTTAGAATCGCAAGCCTTTTATAGCCTCTACAAAACATGTGCCAACCGTTATTGCATACTTCCCCTTAAAATAAGGCATGTGTATATATAACAAGTACATGAATTTACTATAGCTATGTTTCCATTTTTGCAAGATAAGAAAAAAAATACCAATTGACAGTTTTTCATTCATTAATCATTATCATTATAGACAGTACTAACGATTCATTAGTCATTATCATTATAGATAATATATAAGTATTTAAAAGACATTCGTGATACAACTCAAAATACATGAACTAACTCAACAATACAATCAAGTTTATGGAAAGGCAAAGATTTCTTGGATTGATTTTATCCTATTCTTGGATTGATTTTATCACATGCCTAGGATCCTTTTATAGCCTCTACAAAACATGTACCAACCATTATTGCATATTTCCCCTTAAAATTATTCTTGTATGTATCAAGTGCATGCATTTACTATACCTAAGTTTCCATTTTTGCAAGATAAGAATAAAATACCAATTTAAAAGTTTTGATTCATTGGCAATTATCATTATAGACAGCACTAACGGAGATAGAGCAATAGCAGTGGAAAATCGCCTTTAGTGGACTTTCGATGTTACTCTTGAAGTGATTTGAGAGAAATATGATTACCGAGTTGTACCATTTGAACAAAGCAGGTTCCCATTTTCTTAAGTAGAGTTGCAACTTAAGTTCGTTGGATCTGACTTCTAGGTCTTATATAGTTAGGTATATGGATCTTTTTTTAAACATAGCTAGATGTATCTTATAACTACGAAACGAGTATTATGTCAATATATAAGTATCTCAATAGACAAATTCGTTAAACAACTCAAAATACATGAACTAGCTCAACTATACAATCAAGTTTATTGCAGTGTTATAAAAGACCAGAAAAGGCGCCCCTGAGCGTGATTCATTTTCAAAACTCCCAAGTATGTGGGCACGGAGTGGAAAAAGACTGAACTTTTGACCGACTAATGTGTCCCTTGGCGCCAAAAGGGCCTTTTTTATTTTAATTTTTTTTTCTAATTTCTTTTGGATCATTTCTTGGACCTAATGACTAATGTGGGCATAGACCCTAAATTAGTGTGGACAATTTCATGAGCCAATTCACCTCAAAAAGTGTTTTGTGTGCATTATTTTATTTATTTGATACTCAAAGAACAATTAAAACAATATTAAAATAAGAAAGCGGTGTATTTAAGCTTAAGGCTTGACCTTGCCTCACCTTGTGCTTTTCCGAACACTGCTATGAAGTGCATAAGAACTAAAAATTTGAGGATCTGAAAAGAAACCCAGGAAATTAGAAAGGTATGATTGTTAATGTGGCTTGTAAACTGCCAAATTGATTATCAAAGTGCCACTTTCGGGGCCAAAAAAGCTTGAGGTATCCACTGTATCAGCTGTCTTGGTAGGTGATACAACTATGAATCGGATAAAATTGAGTATGCTTCTTAAAATGTATTCCAAATATTCATTTCATGAGATTTGGTCAATGTCTCAAGAAGTAACAACGAATACACCAAAGAAAATAAAATTTTTTATCTCATTTATTTAAAACAAGATTATTAGTTGGTCTAATGATTAGAGGTTAATACCGAATGTCAATATCACTAGCTGAATCTATTGTTACATGCCTGCTATTGGAACGTTTTTCTTGATCGAAGAATGAAGGGATATTCTGTTTAGAACATTAGTAGAACCATCTTTTTTATGCCATATAGAATTTTGGAAGTAGTTTTGTTGTTGCAAGTCTGTAATGGCACAAAGGTTTTTGTCTGGTTACACGAAATATGATTCCCCCTTTCTGTTTTACAATTAGAACAGAAGTCCATGTGCATATATAATACATAAGCTAACACAATCCATTCTTCTGTGGTACCAAGTTTTAATGATGGTTTTCTTTGTTTTTTCATCAGTTACCAAAAGCTGATGACAGAAAGTTCAAGGATGCCATTGTTTGATTTACGGAAGCTCAATGCATCACTTCCCACTCCTCCAGTGAAAGATTCCACAATCAAAGTTCTTGTATTGGGAGCTCAAGATGACTTCATAGTGGTAAAATTCAATACCCTGAGTGGTTGTGCGTGACGAATCACAAAATGAAATTTGATTGTGGAAGTTATTAAACAAAAGAACCTCATTTCTTCTTTTGATCGATTCTGCTAGGATACCCTAAACTTGCGTGCTTCAATTAATTTATGTTTTCTTTCAACTTCTATCATCAATATCTACTGTAATTTGGTGGCTTTTGCAACGGTCCCATGTTGAGAATGAATACTTCACATATTCTCTCTCACATTGGAATAGTAAGAGTTAGTATTTTACTTTATTCACCTGTATATCAGAAGCTCCTTTGAACTTCAAATCAGAGTATTTTCAGGGAGTCACTCCAATTTCATTAGTCTTATTTGATAAAAATGTTTTGCAAGTAATTTGGGGTTGCAATTGAGTAATTGGCACATTCTTATACTCTATTGTTGAGTAACAAAAATCTTCCTCTGTCTATTCATGAATGTAGATCAAGCAATCAAGCGCCTAACTATTGTTGAAGGATTTCAAATTTACTGAGTATAAATTTTGTAGGATGGCAAGGGACTTGAAGAAACAGGTACGTTTTATGGAGTGTCACCTGTTTGCATTGAGGGAGTTGCCCATGATATTATGTTGGATTGCTCATGGGAAAAAGGTGCCCAAGTGATACTATCATGGCTGAATCATTTGAAGAGAGGAGAGACTAACTAAAGCAAGATCCGGCATTATTATTGAGTGAGCTTCATTTGAAATGTCGCCCAAGTTTGCTTAATGAAATTCATTTCTACTTTGCCGTTTTTTGTTACAAATTCAAGCCAGTTTACATAAAAAAGTTATCTATGAAATAAGGGGAAGATCACCACCAATTATTGCTAAAATTGGTTTGAAATTTAGTTGATATATGAGATGGCCAGAAGATGATCAAAGCTGAGCTCCTCAGNTGGCTGAATCATTTGAAGAGAGGAGAGACTAACTAAAGCAAGATCCGGCATTATTATTGAGTGAGCTTCATTTGAAATGTCGCCCAAGTTTGCTTAATGAAATTCATTTCTACTTTGCCGTTTTTTGTTACAAATTCAAGCCAGTTTACATAAAAAAGTTATCTAAGAAATAGGGGGAAGATCACCACCAATTATTGCTAAAATTGGTTTGAAATTTAGTTGATATATGAGATGGCCAGAAGATGATCAAAGCTGAGCTCCTCAGGAATCCAAAAATGGCCAATGAGGGGGATAATGCGACATTACAGTTATCAACGGAATGGGGGATAATGCGACATTACAGTAATCAACGGAATGGGAGAAACTCCATAGGAACAGTTATTGTGCACAGAACAAAAAATATGGCAGAGACAAGTAGTCCTTCAAATGTAGTTCAAGAGCATACACCATTTGCACAATTCATTGAAATCCATTTGAAAAGACAGAAAAATGACAACGTTGTAAGAGATAAATCATGCAGAAATAACAGAATTCTCCATCATGCTAACACAAGATGTTCATGTTACAATCCCCCTTTGATAACAATTATTCGCATCCTAAAACTCAAACTGCGCAAAGAACTCGTCAAGGGACTGCTTAACCTGCATTGAATTTAATTGATCATCACTGAAGTGACTAAATAGCCTGACTAGGAATATTTCATGTATGGTGAAAGACAAGAAGTTAAAATTGAAAACATACAAGCAATTAAAATAATTTTCTCCGAATCACGAAATTGGTAAGCAAGAAACTACACCTGACAGTGGATATCATCTGAGGCATCATCACTTCTTTTCCTCTTCTTTCGGTGCTTTGTCTTCATCCTTGTTCTGCTGGGACTAAATCAATAAAACACAAATCAAGACTACAAGAAGATACAACTTAAGAGCATCTCCAAGAAACTCTATATTTACACCGTCTTCTTTATATATAAAAGAGAGCATCTTTAAATTTACAGAGAAAATTATTTTTATATACTCCAATAATACTCTCTATTTTGGCTCTTCATATGACTATTGAACAAGGAAAAAAGATTTATGTTGCTAAATATTTTGCCAAGTTGCCGTAGATATTCCCCCATGATTAGAATAAGAGATTGATGTCAAACTATCAGTCCCATTGAACTCATGTGTTTTCCCTCTCATAAAACACGAACTTGTGTGTTTTCCCTCTCATAAAACATGTCAATAGATGTAAAGATACGAGTCAGAAGAGAAGAATGCAGCCTTAATAAATCTTTCAGCTAGGTTATCGTGCCTAAGAAAGGTATATACCGTATTCAAAACAATGTTAGGAGGATCAAAATAAGTACATTATATGTTAGCAAATTAAAGTGAAAAGTAAAATTTCATGTACATCAATACAAAGCCACTTATTATTTGTGCAATCAGAAATATGTGGGTAGAAGGACTGAACAATTTAAGCTAGAACATCATCAAAAATTTAGCAGGCCATAAAACATAATCCACAACACTGAATAAAATATTATGTTGTGATCAATCTTGCTACAACAAATATCAACTCACCTCAGACTGACTTTGCATGGAAGCAAGCAAATCTTTGACATTGGGATCATTTATATCAACTCCAGGAAGCTGTCAAAGCAAATGAACCACAAAACAGAAATCTAGATGTCAGTTTAGTGTTTTTTTTTTCCCCTCATTTCATTATTTAACCAGTGTATGCATTAAATGATGCTGGATACATATGAGTTGACCATAACATAAGAGACATGAAGAAATCAGCCTAGAAGACTCACCGAATCCAGGATAGAGGACACAAAAGACTGGTCTGCCAGCAGCTTATTCATATCTGTCTGGTTTGATTGGTCTTTTGTACCCTCCTGCACGGACAATTGAAGGGCTACATGCACCACAACAAATAAGATATACCCGAAAAATGATTTAGAAGAGAAGATCCCAAATCTTTACCCGTATATAAATTAAGAAAATATTTTATAGGGAAAGTCGGTTTATTTATTGCAAACATGTAGAGGAAACAGCACAAAATAAGGTGCACACGGAGCATCAAAAAACATGAATATTTTGTATGGGAGACCCACAATGAAAACACTTATGGAGCCTTACTTAATGCAAGAAAAATAAGGCAACGACACTGATAAAAAGAATTTAAGTAAATGCAAACAAAGAAAAGAAGTGGAGAAGATACAAAAATACTCAGGGGACTCCATGCACTCAGGGCTCCCTCCCCGAGACAAACTACATCCATAAGTTCAAAATTATAATGTTTTGCACAATGTCAGTCATATGAAGTTCACTTCAGTGTTGAAGAACGTTATCCCAATTTTTTGGTTTAAAAAGGGATTTATACCCACAATTTGTATGGTTTGTGTGGCGACTGGTTGCTCTCTTTTAATCAATCATAATGGTGCAATTGTACTGCTCCTCCATACATAAAATGAGAGGCACTGAATAAACACAAAGGCATCAAAAATGCAAAAAAAATTCAATTCCAAAAGTTGCAGTGACCCTCCTGCATTAAAAGTTTGTAATAAAATAATAACATTATCTGAACATTTAGCTTCATTTATGAAAACCAAAAATTAATGGCATTAACTTCACTTTACTAATGATGAAACCAATCTTGTATCAATGTTATTGCCTTCAACCATGGATTAAATTGTCGATTCCATATAAAGGAACTTGAAAAACCAAGGTATATTTTAAATCCAGTTTCGGATAAAAATCAAACTTAATTTAGACATGCTGCAGTAATGGTGTGGGCCCAATATCATAAGAATCAGACTGGTCAGTTTGGTCCAGTTACTTGAAAAGAACAATAACCATAAACATAACAGAACAGTTCACTGTGGTTCTCACGTTCACAACGCAACACCGAGAACCCAACCAGTTACACTGGGCAAGAGGAAGAACTAGGGCTTGTTGCGATGGTGTTTGGCAGCTAGAGTAGAGTGGGGGACGGAGGTTGACAAATAGGTCTCGCAAGAAGGGGTTTGGATTGCGTGAGGGAACTAGGTTTGTGTATGCATTTTACGGGAACTTTAAAGAGTAATTCTGTGATTTGGTTAGCCAACCTAGAAAGAATTATAGGCTCTTTAAAATCGCAAGGGCGCCTAAACTTATTTTAATAGAGCTTATTTTTTAGTTCCTAAGCTCTTTCCAAAAAAATTTTACCAACTGAAGCTTTATAAGAATTTTTTACCCCCAACCCCCAAAAAAAGGTTTATCCTATAACCCAATTAGTAATAGGTAGAATTCAGAAAAATAGTCCAGATGCAATTTATTCCTCTTCTCATGTAAGTGACTACTCTCCCCTTCATGGGAAAGCAACAGAAATAAAGCAATATATAACAAGCAGGCTAAATAGGATAAAACATAAGTACAAACACATGGGGTTAGTGTACAACATCAGATTGAGTTGTTAGTGAGCTTAATGAAAAAGAAAAGAAACAATGCACAAGTTAAGAAATGAAATTCAGCCATCCAACATAAGTTCTCACCAAGCTGCAAATCCTGATCATCAGTAGCTGCTTCTGACATTTCGGTATCCCGCGTAGCAACAGCAGAGGAAGAATCATCCATAGACATTGCAAGAGCCTGCTGTAACAATGCATTTTCATCATCCTGAAAAGTAAGAAAATTCATATGTTAATTGTGTTCAGATGTCATCTCCGCACTCGGCTTGCACACGAGAAGTAAGCATGAAATGTGGAAGTTCAGAAAATAAGCTCAGCAAATTTCATCGCCTATCAAAATTTAATAATAGGAGCTGTTAACGTAGTGCAGTATAAAAGAGAAGTGTGAAAACAAAGCATGTACAACACAACATCAATTCAATTGGATCGGTAGATGGTTCTATTACTGCAGTCCACATCACGAAACTTGTCAACCACTAGTTCTATAAACTTGTATCTGGGCCAGGAAGAACCTCCTTCAAAATTTTTTTACCAAGACACGCAGACTCCGGAGTATCTGACTGACTCCTGATATATAGTTTATACCTTCTTTACAGAATTAGTACTTCAGAAAATACATCTTCTAGTTCCCATCTTCTAGTTCCCTTGCCATAAACAAGTCAAAAAATGAACTACCATTCCAATTCCTCACTCTCTCTTTCAGGACTGCTTTAAGGTCTCTCACAATATTTTCCTTCTCGCAATTATGTACGTAAATCTCTTGCATAATCTACATTTCACAAATGTTCTGTATATTGCAATTGCCATATATGACTCGTAAGGAGTCGTTGGTAAGCATTTAGGACATCAGAGTCATTGAAGCACCATTGCCACCATCAAAAAATGATTGTTAAGTTTTCATTGTATAGACAACCTAAACAGCAGAGAGTTTGGGAGCAGATGTCATGTCAAAAGTGAATCCCACTTGGATGCTTTATAAGACAAAGTAAAAATAGCTCCTTTAGTTTATTCAGATTTATTTAGAGGGGAAAAAAATAAATCTCATGAATGTGAAAAGCATGGCATGGAATGAAATTGTTTATTCAAAATCAAAACAAGTTTCTACCACATATAAAGGAAAAAACTAACACGTGTTAAATTCTCCTAATTTTACATGCATGATTTGCATGATGACAGTCGTCTTATATATTTCAAGTTTGTCGATGTATATAGATGTGTTGGTAAATAAATTATGTAACTTCCAAGCAGATTATGCCACTTCACATATCTCAAAAGTCATAAAGTGGTCTTTTAAAAAGAACGGGTACGCTTATGCCCACTCAATGAATATGCTTGTAAGATCCAGGAATTTTTACCAAATACACCAAAAAGAAAGAAGAATTCAGTGAAAAGGGACTCTGACCATTAGGTCTTTTGTCTTGTTTTCAGGTTCGGTAGTTGCAGTGTTCACATTTTCAGATATGGAAGCATCCTGTGACGCAGAATGTTCTCCACTTTCCTGCTTTGCAGCTTCTTCTGCAGCCTTCTTTGCAGCTGCTTCTTGCCTTGCCCTCTCCTCTTCCATTGAAACTCTAAGTGCAAGAGCGAGTTCAGGATCTAGGTTTGGATCAACGCCAAATTCAAAACCAGATACTCCACTGGCTGCTGCAGCAGCAGCTGCAAAACTACTTCCCCCCTCTCCATCACTAGTAAAGATAGGTGTACTGCCAAAAAAAAAAAAAATTTAACATGGGGAAAAAATAACTGGTCAGGTGCTGCAGTGAGAGGTGACAGAAAATCTATCTAAGAAGTTTAGCTATTCACTTTCTTCATCATTTCAGGATTTTATGCCCTCCTATTTCCTAGTTTATTTACATCCAAATAATTATTCCTTCGAAGCACATGCCTAGTTCAGAATATCAGGGCTTTAGGTCCTTATCAATATATGTGGTGTGAATGGATAATCATGTCTATTTTAAATAAAAAAATACTCTACAGTTCCATTCAGAACTTTTAGGATGTGCTGCAATTTCCAGCCCCTATACAAGGTGGTGTTTGATTTTATCTTAGAAATCTGTAATTTTGATTGTTGAAAGCAAAATTATTCTTCCCGCGCTTAAGCTAGGGTTAAATGGCATCATAACCAAAGATGGTACATGCCATGTGTCTATAATCATAAAATTATTTAGTCAGTTGACATTAACAGATACTGCAATTTGGAAAGCAACCTGATGAGCACATCAGAAAGAGCACTTGGACCAGGAGGAACGTGCACAACATGACTGCTATCATTATTATTCACAGCAGCAACAAGTGCCTCGAGCTTCTCAGTCTTCCCTTCATCTTCCTCCCCAAAATTAACAACATCAAGTGCAACACTGTTCTTTTTCAATTTCCTTCCAATCATCTCCAACACCTTCTTGTCATATTTCACAGGACTAAAATCACGAGTTCTAAAAATTAGTAAACCAAGAATAAAAAATTGAGCATGATAACATTAATAAATAGCAAGAGAGATTACCCCCCGGCAAATACGATAATCCTCTGTTGTTGCTTTTTGTTTTGGCGATGCTTGAGAGCCAGCTGGGCCACCTGGATCCCTGCAGCTAAGTTCATCTCACCACCTATTTCTAGACCTGTATCGATAAAGAAGGAAACTTTTCACATACAACATTAAAGAAATAACTAAAATAAGCCCGTTTGTTTCTGATAAAAATCTGATTTTAATCTTAAGTCAAAGTCATCAATTAATTTTAACCACACATTTCATGGGGCAAAAACTTTTCAACCACATATTTCACCAATTTTATCAAAATCTACTAAAAATTTGATCTTGATCTACAACAAACATGGGCTAATAATATATTACAAGCAAATAATTTTCATATAATAAACAAAATAACTGAATTTCCTCAACTTTTTCATATCCTTAGGAAACAACTATTTGTAGTTTCTCACTTGCTTCGGGGGTGGGGACCAAAATAGCATAAAGAAGAATAAAAGCTGACCGTGCATGCAACCTAGGATCTTTCCAAGATCGCTAGTCGGTGTTACCAATACGCGAACCCCTTTTCCTGCCATTGTTAATACCCCCACTGTATTCTCTGGATTCGACTACATATTAATAAAAATAATTAATTAAAAGAAGCCTAAGCAATGGTTGATAAGAATACTCCAAATTAACACGAACTAAAATTATACGCAACAACGATTAAGATACCCCAGTGGGAAAAACTTTTGAAAATGGAAAAGTAGATACCTGGGTTTTAGCGCCACAGATGAGACTAACAGCGTCAGCTTGAGCCTGAAATCGATTCGGGGAGTAATCGCCGTTCCTCATCCACTCAGAATTATCGATGCAGATCATTGTCGCCTGATTTTTTTTCAAAAATAGAATTTAAGCATAATAATTTAATCGCTGAACATAAATAAAACCCTAATATTTGAAAATGACAAAAGATAAGATAAAATAGAGAACATACCTCGAGCACCATGAGTTCACGATTTTAATTAAAGAAACTCACAAACGTCGAGAGATTGGATCACAAAATCGTCTCCTTTTGTGCGTTTCTTTGAAAAGGTATTTGGGTTTACTTGCTGCAGAAGAACAGATGAAGATAGAAGAAGCGGGGGTTTATTTTATTAATTTTACAGGCGCTGGTTTTTTCTCATTTTTTACATTTTCACCCTCAACTTTGGATAAATAATAATAACTGATCGCATTTGAAATTGTTACATATAAGCCCATTTAGATATTTAAGGCCATCATCCATTTATCCTACAAGTTGTGTAGTGACAATATTTCCTAGGCTACTGGTCAAAACAATTAAATAAAATGCAAATTCTACTGACGTTTAGGGATGATAGAATTTCACATCCCCTACCCGCCTACATTACTCAATTCCAAAACGATAGATGAGACGAGGACAAGGACCATGGTCCCCATCTTGGATTCTCCGAATCCATTTTGAATCTTCTTTATTTTTATTCAATCAATATTTCCTTTTTTAACTCTTGAAAAGTTATAGGATTGGATCTTAATTTTCACTTCTTCAAGGTACATCCGTCATAGTATAATAGTTATTGGTATTATTGCTCTCACAACTCATCTTCCCGAGCCACGTATTTTAGAAAAATATATTTTATAATAGTAATTTTTGAGAGAATATATGGTTAAAAATTAAAAAAATTAAATTTACATGTAAAATTATTTTTTTGAAAGAATATGTAATTAAAAATGAGTTTTAAAAAAATAAGTTGTTAAATAATGAGGCTCAAAAATGGCCTAAGAATTCTCTAGACTTTTTCTCAAAGTCATACATGTTCATAATCAATAATATATCAAACATCACATCAAGTGATAATCATTTTTTTATATATTTTAACCCATTTTACAATTCATTTATTTCAATAATAACTTACTTTTCTCTTTTCAATATGTAATCAAAATTATTTCAATATGTATGAATTTCGTGTAATTAATTTTCATTCACATTAATCTAAATTCAACTAATCTTGATTTGATAAATCTTGATCTACATGAATTTAGATTATTGTAGATGAATTTATTTCTATTTATGTATCCAGGAATTTTAATAAGTGTTTAAATTCATGTATTAGTAATTAAGTCTTATGTGCCAAATGTAGTATAAAAATGTTGCTCATTTGAAGCATTTCATCATCACGAAAAAATTAAATCATAGAAATTGAGTTTAGAGAGGTACAATTTTCTTCTCTTAAATTTATATCCTAAATTTTACTTTCTTTAGTTCATTGAGACTCGTCAAATCTTCCCAATAAATTGCTATCAAATATTACTTTTACAACACTTATAAAGTATTTCAAAATAACTACACTGCACGTTTAATATTGACTGGTAGATACAAGAATGACCTTGTTGTTCCTCTTCACCAAATGAGGAACAATGTTGATTTTCCTCGTTCTCTTATAAATTTGATTTCTTGCATCTAAAGCAAAATTAATCTTTAAAATCCTATATCATTTTCTTTAATATCTTCTTCAATTTCTATTAAAAATAAAATAAAAATCATTGTTAGCACACCTAGACCAAAGTAACCCATTCTGCACATTGTTAACACTTCTGTTTTTGGCAAATCGAGTTTCCTTAATATTCTAAAAATTTCACGTAGAAGCTATGTTACCTATAGGTTTTGAATTACATAACTGAAATATCGGTTAAACGATAGC
>CAIGRK010064891.1:0-12579 GCA_903798315.1 Fraxinus greggii
AGACAAGTTAAATTCGTGAACAGACGAGCTGCTCAACACATTTGCCATCCCTTAAGTACCTTACCACCAATGGAAAAACTTTGCTATGTCGTGTACCACCACGAAAATAATTCAACAAACCATCTTTGTATCACATATAAAACGTGGATTTGTATTCAAATTAACAAGATAATTCTCAAGTTAATTCAAATTCAAATCAATATAATTTGAAGAAACAATTAGGCATTAAGCAAAAGGACTTAACAGTTATTTTAAAAGAAACTGGAGACTTGGAAAATAATTATTATTAAAGGATTTTGTATTAATATGGAACAACGGTGTATGTCTTTGATTTTGATTGATTTCATATTAAATTAATTATTTTGAGAAAGTTTTTCTCCATGATTTGCCCAATTTTTGATATTTACTTATTGAATTAGCCATGTTTGATGTCCGGTAATTATTATTATTATTATTATTATTGGGAAAATGATTTTTTAAATAGTGATTTTTTTTGGAGACGTGTGGTTAAAAAGTAGAAAAATTTAAAAAATTGCAGCAGCGATCCCTGATCTTTCCAATTTTTACAGATCTTACCTTAACTTTCATTTTGTACCAACGAATGTCCCTAACCTTTATAAATATGCAGTTGGAGTCCAAATATGATCGTTAGTTGACAAAGAAAGTCAAATTTTGATTAATTTTAACCTAATTAAAGGGGCAAAATTGTACTTTGCATTTTTCTCATATTAAATAAGTTAAAAAATTAAATTAAAAAGCCCAAAAAATAAAAACAAATATATAATTCCACTCCACCTCACCCCACTCCCCAAATCAAAATCTGATGAGGTATCTTCTTCTTCGACGAGACCTACCAAAAATCATTGCCACCTTCGACCAACACCGCCACCACAACTCCCACTCACCACAATCGTCAATATGAACCCAGAAATCCAATTCATCATTGATGTTATTATTATCGACGTTGTTAGTATCATTATTGTCTTTCTTTTGGCTGTAAGTAATCTGGGTGCACTTGTAGAGCAAGAGGTGTGAAGACCCATTACTGTCATTAACGATGTCGTTTGTTGCCGTTTGGTTGGAATGGAAGGGCAGCACATTGACCCACTTTTTCTTCTATTTACGGACTGGCCCCGTGAAGACAGTGGCACTGACGGGGGCGTACCTAGATGAGGATTGTCCGAACCTAGCCCCTACTCCTTCCATTCCTCGATATAAAGCCTGATGTGGCGGACTGCGACAGCGGGAGCGAATCGAGGGTAACTCCGCACGTCGATTCTTCCAATTTGATTTTTGGTAGTTGGGTGGAATGTGTAGAGGAGAATGAGGGCTTTCTGGTGATGTGTAGATTCGACGATTTGGACGTGCCGGCTACGGAGAGGCTGATTTCTGCAAATTCGTTGATTTTGAATTTTATTTGGGTTTCATTTGGTAGTTATGGTAGTAGAGGTGGCGGAGACTGTGGATTTGAAGACGAAGTTTGGGTTTGGGTGGGGTTTGAGGGTGGGCGTGAATGGGTATTGGTGAAGAATATAATCGGCGATGGTGCCAGCCAGTGTGGTGGCTGATTTTTAGCTCTAGTAATTTTTTCCTTTGATTATTTATTTATTTATTTAATTGATAATTTTAAAATTACAATTTTGCCCCTTCTAATTAGGTAAAAATTAATCAAATTTTGATTTTTTTGGTCAACTAACGATCAAATTGATGTTTTCCATCCATTTGGACTCCAACTGCATATTTATGAAAGGTTAGGGACCTTGGCTGTCACAAAATGAAGGTTAAGGTAAAGTCTACATAATTTGGAAATGTTAGAGACAGCTACTACAATTTTTCCAAAAAATTTTGATTTACGTGCAAAATGTTTTATCGTAAGAATCTATGATTGAAAATGAATTTTAGAAAAAAGAATTTTTGGAAAATGATGGACAAATAGATACTTAGCCCTTGTTTGGTACACATTAAAATTCTCATTATCATTCTTCTACTTATTTTCAACCACATATTTTTCAAAAAAATAATATTTTTCATCACATCAACAACATTTCCTTCTTTTACAACCACACAATCTCCATCAATCTATTATTTCATAATACATTCTTCCAAAATAATGTGGCTCACACACACCCCTAATCTGTAATCCATAATTTTTAGGCGACAATGGCGTCAAGTCACAAGTGTAGGGTCAGCCACAAGGGGTATCCAAAGTTCACGTGCGGACCATGCTTTAATGTCAGGGGAACATACGAACTGCAGTTGCCGTTTCAGCCATCAACTCTTTTTAGCTTTACGAATTGAACAATGTTTTATTTCTCAATTTTTCTTCTCTCTTTTGTAACTATATATATACAGTGCTTGTTTGGGAGGAATTAAAAGTCAATTAAAATTGAAAATATTGTCGTTATTGGGTCTCACTCGTCTAATAAAAGTCAACAATAACGATTAGTTTTTTAATTTTAATTCGATTTTAATCTCTACCCAACATATATATATATATATCACTTTTGTTTGGAGGGTAGTTGCAAATGTTGCTGAATTTCATGGAACCATGTTTTTTGTCATGTAGATTGATAAGGTGAAATCCTACCTGGAATTATGATTGAGCGAGAACAAAATAAAATTACGTAAAATATAATTTCAAATTAGACAACAATAATAGTATTCAATACGTAGTACTTTTTTTTTTTTAATAGTTGATCTTCATGACTTCTCGTACTTTGAAAAATGTCGTATAATAATCTCGTTATCAATTTCATTTAATACATATTTTTCAACATACACAACTAAGCTATTATTCATCAATTAGTCTCTAATTAAGTGTCAATTATGTGGACCGGGTCTTTAAAAAAAAATTGATGTAAAAAACTTAAGCTTTGTTGGGTTTGGACTGAAAATTATGAACTAAAATAAATTGTGAAATAAATAAAAAAAAATATGAAAATTTGGAAATCCAGCAGGGGCGACTGCACCCCACTGGACCCTTAATGTGACCGGCCCTATTAATTATCTCAACGGGTATTGATGAACTCAATCTCATAGTTTTTATTGGTTTGTAGCTAGATAGACTTATCGAGTCTTGATCTAATACCATCATATCATAAAAGAGTCATATTCTCCTAAAATTCAACTATTTGTGACACACATGAAGAGATCTCTCAGCTATCTTAGGAGAAAGTCTCGATCGGATCGAATCGAGTTAATGTTTGGCCGAGCAAAGAGAGCATTGCAAGATTATGATGTCAACATGCACAAGTTGGTTCATCACATTAGTTTCGATGCATGTGGAGTGAACTGATTTTGAAGTTAGACTAATATGGGTTTTCTTGTTAAGAAAATATCATTATTTAACTAGACAATAAATGTGTTGGTTAGGCATTTACTCTTCTGCACAATGTCACTAATACCTATAGACATATCTCATAGCTTGACATAATTAACGAAAAAAGAGTGTTATCCATTCAATCCATTAATCAACATACCGAACAAATCACGAATGTAATTTCTTTCAACTTGGTTTGCATTGAGAAACAAATACTAGGATTGTTGAAAGAGTCGACAGTAATAATGTACATGTAAAAGGGTAATATTATATCGTATCGGATATTTGTACAAGGCTTCAATCATTTTTTGGGGTCATGATCAATGAATATCTATTAAATGTTTAAGTCTTTTCAACAGGACCACACAACTTCAATGGAAGGAGTGTGAGTGAACTCCACAACTTTGCTATAAGTAGATGTGGTTTTTCAATAATCCAAGTGCTGTATACTGCTAAATATGGCATGCCATGGGTCAGCTAAATACACTAATAATGATGAAAATAATGACCACAAATGAAAGAAAAAACACTTATCAGTTATCAGTATCGCATGTCTTCTCTGCTCAAAAGATGACTTATAAGACACTTTTGTCATAAAAGTGAAATGATAAATGAACCGAATGAAATAGTGAAATAAATATAATAATCGAAACAGGGTTTCAGGGAACTACAAATCGATACCAAAATAAGGGTATAGAGGGACTATAAAACAGATTTCTATGTAGGTTTTATTCAGTATATCATGTAATAAGAAACTTCAAAGTCTTATTGTTCTGAAGGAAAGCCTG
This sequence comes from Fraxinus greggii, assembly GCA_903798315.1. NCBI lineage: Eukaryota > Viridiplantae > Streptophyta > Magnoliopsida > Lamiales > Oleaceae > Fraxinus > Fraxinus greggii. The sequence continues at coordinate 4,108 of CAIGRK010064891.1, forward strand.
TATCAGAGCGATATCTTAGATTCTGTCCATCAAGAAAACAATGAAGAAATTCAATATCCAAATTAACACTGAACGCTGCATCCAACAAAAACTTGATACTCCAAGAAATTGAAACTCTAAAGCCATTATAAACAAGTTCTACAACATATTCAGAGGGAAAGATTAAATTTGCAGACTGACTAGAACTGAAAGAACTTGAAAAGGGACTGGCAAAAAGATTCTCTTACATTTTATTAGAAGAGGCAAGCAAATGACCCGTATCTGAATACATAGGTTGCTGCTTGGAACTAGCAAGAACCCAGATCAAAAACTGTAAGAGTGTCTTACACCTGCTCTGTGATTGGTTGGTCTAGACAAACCCGATATAGGGTAGGTTCATGCTGCCCCCGCTTTTCCCGGAAGTGTAAATATTTCAGGAGATAGATGATTCTATTTTAATTTAACATATTGGAATCGTAAGAACTCCAATTGAACATTGATCTATTCCTCGTGCACAATAAAGCTACCATTGATCAAAATTCACTGCGGTGTAATAATTGCAATACCCCTATAATTTGGAGAAGAAAACAATTATCATTTGCTTTCAAGATTCTAAAGTAGACTACCACAAATTCATTGAAAATACAAAATTTTTGTTAAAATCCCTAAATATGTTTACATGAATGTTCTGTTTTCTTGTATACGTCAAAAAAGTCCAAGATTATAACTCGATAATTATAATAGAGTTAAATGCATATTCATTCCTGATCTTATTAGGAAATCTAACAAGTACGTAATGTGCCAACATCTTAAGGACCATTCCACAGTTTGACGAAGTTTTATACTATGGCTGAAAGATCATCTTATCACTTTCCCCCAAGATTTAACTTAGATGATTAAATAGTTTAGGACCTCAAGAATGTTAGAAGTCAAAGCATCATAAAAAATCATATAGTGTACTCATAATAAACAAGCATCACATATTATGAGAGATATATGCCAAAAACAGAACAGAACTCAGCAGGCCAGAAGTGGATATACAGTTGGTTTTACTATTCAGTGGTTAGAGGTAAGGGTATATTATGCATAAGGTTTTTTCACTTTATTTGACATAGGGACCTTAAGGCACCAGAATAGAAAGATTTAATCTCTGGGGGACTTATCCTTTTTGGTGAAGCTACACATAGAATGAGGAGAAACCTACACTTTTGCAATACTTTAGTTTGAGATTTCACTAGGGAAAAGGGTGTTCTATTTAAATACTTACTGCCACTAAAGTAACTTTCCTACTCTAGCCGCTAATGAAACAAATGACAGATCCATACCTAGCGGTGGAGAAATGAAAATTGATGGGGGAAGGGTTTTGTATTTCTTATGCCTCGTGTTAGGCACTAAATCATATCAAGACTTTAATTTTTTATTGATTAAGGGAAGACGACAGCCATTGATAGAACTGAAGAAGTAACTACTTCACTCTTTACCTTCCTTAGTCTTTAAATCTCTAGCTCAAGAACTCAATAAGTACCTTTTCCCTCAACTCCTTCAGCCCTCGGGAGGAATAGGCATAAGAACCAATGTCCAAAATTCTATTTCTTAAAGTATTAATTACTCAAATTCATTTTTGGGTACATAAAAGCACATGGAAAAGAGGTATGGTGAGGCAAACCCAGGTATACAGACAAAGCACATGCACCTCACACTGTATTCATTGAATGAATGTGAGCAGTTGCATTTTTGTAGGTTCATAGATCAGTTCACTGTAGCAATATAAAGTCATTGTAAATTAATCAAAATAGCTGTAATACTTCAACAGATACAGAATTATAAATTTACGGCTACACTAATATCATTTGTCCATAAAATTATCCTACATGTCCAGAATATCGCATCAAATTGATGAGCTCAAAGATTTTTTAAGATAACGAAGAATGCTCCACATGAAACTGGAGATTATAAATAAAATTATACCAGCTACAGTGGCATATTTGAGTCCAAGGTTAACCAGCAAGTTTACCAGAAGCCCAGCCAATACAACACCAAGGAAATTGGCCGAGACAGCAGACCAGAATGGCATGTCCAATATAGAGGCAATGAAGGCCCCAGTCCAAGCTCCTGTTCCAGGGAATGGCACAGCCACAAATAGCATCAGACCAAGCCATTGAAATTCTTCCACAGGGCCTGCCTTCTCTTTGGCCTTCTCAAATAACATGTCAAGAAATTTAGAAGCTGCCTGATTATTTGCAGCAAGAAAAGTTGCAAATGGTTTGAGGTAGAGTACAATAAAGGGTACAGGAACCATGTTCCTGTGATCACAACAAATGATTTGGTTAGATGTAGCAAATTCATTGGGTAAGCTGTTATGTTGACACAATATTTATCAGATAGAAGGTTTTATTCATAACCGCTGGGTTTTTTTCCTGACTCAAGCCCCAAAAAAATTTATAAGTGAATGTCATGTTCAACTAGAACCAACAAGTTTTGAGAACCATACTAGTCTTAAACCATCATAAAGCATGTTTGATAAGCATTATTGGCCAGAAATGGGCAATACAATATTCAGTAATATAGTTTCTTTTTTCATCTTTAATATTGTCCAGTGTTATTCAATCTACATTACAACTCATGCCAAAATTATTTTGGCCATCCTAGCTCTAGTTGTACCCTTCATGTAACATTGTTAGTATCTCAAATAGCTATTTATTGGGGGATACTGTTATTGACTTGCAAAATGTGCAGAATGTGAAAATGAAGTAAAGAAAGGCTCAAAAACAAAAGAACTGGATTCACTATTTTCAGATTTGCACATACTTTGGTACATCATAAACCATTATCATAAACCATGTATAACCTGCATTAAGCAAGAAGGATTCTGGAATACAAGCTCATGAGAAAATATGAGCTGATTTTATGCAATCAGTCAAGAATGAATTTCAGGAATCATATATAATTAGATATTTAACTTTTTTAAATTTAGTAGTTCCTATGTTATGGGCATGATACTTGTATACACTTTGGTGTTCATGGTTAGGTTTTCTGGGAAACTTTTCTGGCAGCATTCTGCTGTTGCTTAGGGTTTCTGTTGCTGTCTACTGGTGTTTGAAAATGTCTGCAGCATTTTTTCTCCAGCAGACCTTCAGATCTCCACTTTCTTTTCAGTTTTTGACAATCTTTGCTGCTGCTATTTGATAAAATCAGCAGTTCATCATTTTTTTCTGGTATTTTGCACCAGAATTATAGAAAATAATCTTCTACTTCTCATTATCGCTTGGGACAATTTATTTGTTGGATTCTCAATGTTGGGAATCTCAACCAGAGAACTCTCCTTAAGGGAATAAAGCTGCAGGTTGGTGATGATGAGGACTAAATCTCCTAATGAAAATTTTGCAGTTAATGCAGCAGTCGCATTCAATGGCAGTGGACGGAAAATGTTTGGTGCAATTTTTATAATAGACTGAGACATACTACAGAGAGACAAGCTGGAAATTACATGGAAAACCAAAAAAGTGGAAAGGAAGCAGATTTTGTGGAAGAGTATGCATGGAAGTGAGTAACCACTGGATGCTAGGCTATTGTGTTTACGATACGAGTTCCAAAATATCTTTGGGGTGAGGCTATCCTTACACCTTCATAATTCATCAATAGAATGCCAGCTAGAGTTTTGAAGTTTAAAACTCTCATGAACTATTTGCTTGCAATTTTTCCCCACATTTAAATCTTCACCTCATCACCTCTTGGAGTGTTTGGTTGCACTGCTTTTGTTCATATTCATAAATAAGACCGCTCAAAGCTTGATCCTGGGGCTGAGAAGTGCGTGTTTGTTGGGTATTTTCCTAAACTAAGGGGACATAATCCTATCTCAAGAAAGTTCTTTGTGAGCACTGAACTCTTTGCTATGGCCAAATTTCACTAAATCCTAAATTACCCATTCCCAGTGTTCCAAGTACGTTAATTACCTCTCCAAAGCCCATTGACTCAAACATTAGAGACTACACTTAAGGGGAGAACCACTATAGATTGAATCTCAATCTGAGCCTTGCGTTTACTCTCAAAGAAGGAATACTCAAAATAAAGAGCGTCAACCTACAACTCGTCAAGAAAATTATTGGGATAAAGGCAACTTGCATAAAACAGGAATTTCTATCTTTAATCCATCTTTAAGTTCTGAATCTAGCAATGATGATGCTCTTCCTCGTGACTTTAACATTCCAATTGCACTTAGGAAGGGCATACGTTCTTGTAATATCATCCTATTCCTAAATATTTGTCATACCATAGATTATCTCCAACATATAGAGCTTTTGCTAATTTCCCAAGTGTTTCAATTCCTAGAACTATACATGAGGCACAGAATCGTGCTAAGTGGAAGATAGCAGTCATGGAAGAGATGAGGGCTCTCGATAAAAATAAATCTTGGGACATTGTCGGTTTGCCAAGTGAGAAGAAGACCGAGAACCTCAAATGGGTGTTCTCAGTCAAATACATTGTAGATGGTAACACTTAAAGATATAAGGCCAATGGTGATACTGAGAGATGCAAGGAAAGACTTGTAGCTAAAGGCTTTACTTGAACATATGAGGTTGGTTAACAAGAAACTTTTGCCCCAGTAGTAAAAAGAAATTCCATACGAGTTTTATCGTATCTTGCTGGAAACTTGAGTTGGCCATTATGAGAATTAGAGGTAATGAATGCCCTTTTAAATGGAGATCTAGAGGTAGAAATTCTTATGGATTTGTCCCCTGGTTTAAATGTGTTTATGGAGCTGTAAAGGTTAGTAGACTGAAGAAATCGCTCTGTGGTTCGAAGAAATCATCTAGAGCATGGTAATCATCTATTCACTAAATCTATAAAAGGTCACGGATATCCTGAAAGTCAGGTTCACAACATACTAATGAGCAAAAGATCGAGAGATGGTAAGATGGCAGTTCTTATTGTTTAAGTGGGAATTGAAGCCTACACATGCTGATTGGGTAATCGATAGAGAATCCACTTCAGGCTACTACCCTTAATTCAAGGTTACTTGATGACTTGGAGAAGCAAGAAGAAGACTCCATTAGCAGGAGTAGTGCAGAAGAGGAGTTAATAGTTGTTTCTGGTGAAATATGTAAACTTTTGTCGCCAAATTACAACTTGAAGATCTCAAAATTTCAAATCCAATGCTTATGTATATTATTTGTAATAATAAAGTTGTGACCTACATAGCTCACAATCATGATAGAACCAAACATGTGGAAATTGATCAACAATTTTTTAAGGAGAAACTAGAAGGATTGATCTGCATATCTTACGCCCCTACACGAGAGTTTCCAGATGTACTCATAAAAGGATTACAGAAGAAGCAGTTTTTATAATCTTACACGCAAGCTGGGAATGCAGGACATTTTCAAGCCAGCATGAGGGGGAGAGTGAAAAAAATATAGGCTGATTTTATGCAAACAGTCCAGAAAGAATTTCAGGAATCATCTATAATTAGATATTGAACTTATAGATTTGGTAGTTCCTATGTTATAGACATTATTCTTGCATATGTTCTTTCCCTAGAATCAGTTGTACACATCTATATATAGGATTGTGAAATACAATTTCATTAACTATGGAGAAGAACAATTTTCTTCTCACTTTAGTGTTCAAAGCTTAATAATGTTGGATAAAATTGTATAAACTATCGAAATTTTCTCCAATACCGTAATTTCAATAACCGAAAGTGCATTACGGAGTTGATAATATATAGCCTAAAGCCCTAATCAGGGAAAATATTAAAAAACCTTGATCGAGAAACCTAAAATTACAATTAAAACTAATAAATAGATTAATTAGATTTTTAAAAATTTTATAATTCAGTAACATAGAAGAAATGTGACTAACCCAAGAACAGACAAAACAGTTAAAATTACAGGCTTGAGTTGCAACCAATAACCAACAGGAATAGCCCCACGAAGCTCAATCACAGGAAGTGTAGCCAAGGCAAAAACAACAGCCTCATCAGGCCAGCCCGAAGCCCGCAGTGCATTAGCAACCTTCACCCCAAAGCCCGAAGCTCTAATCGAATCAGTAGAAGCTTTAGCATCCCCAGAAAAAGCATACAGACCAAGGGAAACAGAAGCCCATAACAGCACCAAGAAAAGGAATTTCACTGGCTTTCCATTAGTACCCAGAAATGATTTTTCTTCATTCTTATCAATTGATTTAAGAATATCATTAGATGATGCCCTTATTACAGAGGTACGGCAGATAAGGCCAGGACAAGGTAAAGATGGAAATGTAAGTAAAGACTCTGCCTTCGTGTTAATTTTTTGCTTGTCGGGGAGTGAAGAAAAATGGCTTCTTGGATACGGGAGCTTGACATGGGATTTTACCTGTGAAAATGAGAACAGGGTTGATGGGTATGATAAAATAGAAGTCATTGAAAAGAACAAGAGGGCTTTAAAATGGAGAAAAAGATTTGATATGTTCCATGTTTTGGGGAAGTAGGAAGATTTCTGAATAAATTGGGTTTAGACTTTGCAGGGATGCAATTAGATAAATGAGTTTAATTTATAATTTGGATTAGTATTGCCACTCCAGATTAGGTTGAGATTATGTGCATAACAAACAAAAACTCGGGGGAGTAATCGAGGTTGAATTGAACTTATAAAATTTGAAGTCATGCTGGACGTTTTGTTGCCGCCCAACCCACGGTGGTTAATTGTTAATTGGAAAATTCATCACTACAAAGTTTCAAAAATAATAAATTGTGAAAAAAATTCAAAATTTAGGGGTTACATTTTGTGATCATTGATAAAATATTGTGACATAATTTAATTAAATAGGTTGCAATCACGATAACATTTAATTTATGATCACGATCAAATAATAGTCACAAATCACACATGGTTACAACCACAAAGACACAATTTGTGAATCTCAATTAGATATGTAGTTGCAAACTACACATTTTAATATGTCACAAATTATTTATTACTCACAAATTATTCAATTAATTGGTCATAATCACTCTTCATCTCACTCCATCCCGCTCCACCACTGTTGGCACCACCAAAATCGCCATCATCAAAAGTCGATGCACATTGTTTCGGATTAGGATTTGCATATATGGATCAAATCAATGGAATCAGGGGTTGATCTAGGAAATTTTTCCAGAGTTGACGAACAATTGCTTTCCCCGAATGAAATGCTAGGTACATGCGGATATAGAAGCAATTACCAAAGCATTCAAATTTAAGTTACTAAAATGAACGTGCAAATTATTCAAAGAAGCACAAAATAATTCATAAATTTGACGCTATCTAATAAAACTTATTCACATTTGGGATTAATTTTACCTTCAATTCGTACATTAATGCGTTATAGATATTCTAACACGTGGGGATTTATATCTCAAGATAAATAAAGGGTAAATTATAGAAAAATATGTATCCCGAAATCACCAGATAATTCAGAATCGTGAACATCATCTCGAAAAGAAATAGCAAAAGAGATAGAAAAGTGTTTTAATTTAAAAGTGTTTTAATTTTAATGTAACGTCATGCTCTTTTTTTGCATGTATACATACTTTGGTTCAGGTTAGCCTTGTCCTTTTTGCTCTTTACCTTCTCTTTCCCCAGTTTGGGAGGAGATGAAAAGCAGGCAGGTAGGCCTATGGTTATGTTACATCTTTCATTTGAATCCAAGCAATTACGTGACGTATACTGTTGCATCTATTTTCTATTTCACTGAATAAGTAACATTATATGCATTTGTTCACTAATTTTAGTTTGTAACATAGAGGCAAGCAGGGAATCCATTCAAGACCAGTGTTGCTCCATTACCTCCACCAGCTACCAATGTAACTCCACCACCAGTGCCACCATTTTTCTTGGGACCGAGTCCTGAACAAACACCAACTTCTTGACGCAGAACTAGAAAACAGGCTGATCAATTTTATTTTTTTTTTATTTTTGACTTGGACTCTCTATTGTTAAATGGGGGTGGCCCAAAGTTTGCAGGGCCTTTATTGGGTCCGTCGCTGGATGGAATGCATGTAAGTTTTCACAGAGAACGATGGAGATGAGGTGGTGTCGGGTGAAATGGAATGGGTAGGATAGAATGAATATTTCTGATTAAAAATAGTTTGTACTTGATTTGTTAAATTCAAACTTGAAATGTAGGATTTGAGTTAACTTTTACATTATTAATTAGAGTGCTTATCTTTTAGTTAATAACTATACCATTAATATTGTTAATTAAGGCCTTTTTATTCAAACAAGTCTATTTTGTTGATGTTATATATAATATAAGTTATTCAGCTTTACATAATATTGTAAAAATAGAGAGGTATTAATAGGAAACTGCTATGTAATTTGAAATCCCAAATTTTGAAAAACATTGAAGAGAAGCATAAACTGTTAGAATAACAATCACATAAAAGGATTATAGACTCATATGCTTTAATCAAATCATTTTTTCACATATGAACCTTAAATTAAAACTCCGTGTTGAAACTAGAGAAAATAACAA
>CAIGRK010064904.1:0-11300 GCA_903798315.1 Fraxinus greggii
TGAAACATGCCAAAAGTGTGAATTGTTATGAATTGAGTAGATTTAGCCCTGGTTTGGAACTCATTAATTTCTCATTCTATTTCTCTTTCTTCATTTCAACCACATATTCTATCAATAAAATAATATTACACATAAACTCAAATATTCTCCTTACTTTTTAATCACACATTCTTCCCATCAATCAATATTCCAGAATTTATTCTTCTCCAAAATGGGTATCAAACACAACCTTAATATTGTCTCGATTGTCATTTTTAACACGCTAATTTCATTTTTCTTTCTCTTTGTAGGTTCTGATTCATGATGCCGAGGCATATACATACGACGAAGAGGTGATTAAGAAAGCTGAATCAATGGGCAAACCAGGCCTTGTGGAAATCCGTGCAAAGGAAGATAGTTTTATTTTTACAGTTGAGTCCACCGGCGCTATCAAAGCTTCTCAACTGGTTCTCAATGCAATAGATGTGCTGAAGCAGAAGTTGGATGCAGTTCGCTTGTCGGCTGATACTGTGGAAGCTGATGAACAGTTTGGAGAATTGGGCGCACACATGCGCGGAGGATGATTACTGAGACCAGGTCAAATTTTACTTCAGTTTAAAACTTATTATGGCTATGAATGATCATCTATTTATGTAATTAGTTCAAGTTTCCATGGACAACTGAATTTCCTTGCTAATGCAAATGCCAAATTGCTTGTGTAAGAGGTGAACTTTATTCTAGGATAGCTTGATCCATGTAACGTCCTGAAAGTAATGTGTTCTCTCTCACTTGATGTCTATTTAGGTATGATTGATGGATAATCGGATTATGAGCTGTTTTCAGAATGCTAGATATGTTGTAGTTCCTCCATCTTGTTTCGGAATTTATTTTCTTATTTATCTATCCAAATGTTTTTGAAAGGAGCGTACAAATTAAGAGAAGCTTCAATCAAGAAACTTTTGATAGCTGATACCTGCTTTGTTTGTTGTACATATTAGCTGGATGAACATGGCTTGGATACATGAATCAAAGGCTAAATTACTGCTCAGAAATCCCCCACCAACACACACCTATATCTTGATTTAACAGGTTAACGGTTGGGTTTCTGACTACATGCCGATTGAAGAATGAGCCGATGACTCAGCCATGCTTTGGTCAAGGAAATTTTGGTTAAACTGTAAACTTTTTTTGGCAAAATAAGAATTACATGAACTGCCCTTTTATAAGAGATTAGTACGGTGCTTAAAAATTATACTTATTAAGTATTATACTGTTAATATAAGTAGCGTAAGAAAAGAGGCTCTTTAGCCTGTTCAATAGATACCCAAATCTCACAGATATGCGTCCATATGGCAGCCAAGTTTCACAGTTTTGATGCACTGTCTGTCCTCTGAATATATTCTCTTGATTTTCAAGAGACCATTTTAGTCTAAATGGAAACCTGCTAAGGGTAAGCAGCCATAAAATTTAACCCCTAAACAACAAAAAACAGCGCATTCAGTAATATGACACCCCATCTAAAAACTTGGACCACAATTCCCTGCAACACTGGTCTTTTTCTTATCATATACATTCAATGTCTCTCTCTCTCTCTCTCTATATGTGCATGTGTATATCTATGCATGTAGGGGTACAATTTGTGGGCACAAGGGCTAATTAAAAACAAGCATGCTACATTGTCAAAAAAATGTTTGACATCTTTCTTGACATTTCTTGACAGAATGTTATTGGCTGTTATAAAAACAATCAACTTTGACATTCAATCATTTTCAGTCACCAATATGTCTGTCAATTACGATGTCAATATTTTCTGGCACAGTAGCTTGATTCAAAGGTCCTACCATGGAGATATTGGAAACTCAGTTTTTAACTTTTGTGGGCAGAACAGTTAAGAGTCTCGCCTTTGTGTTGAAGATGTCAGACATTAATCATTAATGCGTGAACCTTCTATCATAAAGAGGGGTTGTATATTGCAAAATGAAGCCTTTATTCCTCCAGTTGCATTGTTATCTAGGGTGGCTTGTAAATATATTTTGGGAATTGTTATGGATGAAATCGAATTTGGCCCGCCTAAAGTTCGTACATTTTCGAAAGTTGTAATTCTCGAGTTCAAATATATATTTAAACTCGTGGGTTCATTCAGTTCAACCCGTTAATTGAATAATATGAAGTTGACTTTTAGATATAGAATTTCAAGTCTTGATAATAATCCATTAAGCTTAAAATGGGCATTCAATTGATCTAAAATTCAAACAAGCATTCATAGTTAATGTGCTCACAAGCCATCATTTTGTGAGGCGTTTTAAAGGTTAGAATTCTATATTGAGAAATGATCGATTCGATTGGTCTAAGGCTCAAACAAGCATCCAAGGTTCAAGAGAGACGGCTCCTGAGTCATTATCTTGCAACACATGTTAAAAGATAAAATTTCATATCGAATAAAAATGAAAATATTAATCAATATATAAATTTTCATAATACTCTTTTTAATAAAGTTAATCTTTTAAGATGAAAATCTAAGTTTAAATATGATATTAGAATCTATTAAATTCAAACAAACGAACCACCATCTACGCAAAATGTTAAGGTTAATATCTCACCGCAATCAAAGACAATACTCATTTTAATAACCTTAAACATTTATAGATGGCACTCCAATCTCAATTTTTGTAATAAACTATTATACAATTTTAATTTCTCTTAAGGTTTCAACAATTTTTCATTCCCCTCTCTTTAAGATGTGTGAGGGGATGGGGTATGGGAGATGTCTCTTGGGATGCCGAATGTCTCATATGCCAACATTAACTGTACGTGTTAAAAAGAAGCAATAGGTACAATTATTCGACTCACGGGGAGAGTGTGACATTGCAATGTAACAAAGAAAATAGACAGATTTTATCATTTATGAGGTAATTGTCTGATCAATTTGCAGAGACATGGTGATGGTGCTACCCCAGCCCCAGTGGATCTTGGGACCTTCATGAAGCAAAAGTCATAATTTTATTTAAAAAGAAAAAGAAAAATTGTTTTTTCTAATTGTGTGGGGTTGGTATGGACCTGTGGTAATAATAATTGATTATATCGATAGTATTTACTTGACTGCATCAAATATGAAGTGATGTAACTTTAAAAGTGTGACGTAAGTTGAGTCTGTTTAAGGGATCGAGATTCGATCATCGTGAGACTCGCTAAACCCAACTTATAAAAAGAGTTCGAATTCGGCTGCCCATCTGCCCATGAGCTCGGCTCGTCACTCAAGCTTGTTCGAGCCGAGCCCACGAGTTTTTTTTTTTTAATTTTTTTTTTCACTTTTTTCTTCACAACTTTTTACATGCCCACGATCATCCTTTCGCGAGCTTGACGAGCCGAGCCTTGCTAGGCTCGTCGGGCGAGACGAGTCCGAGCCGTCCATGTGCCGAACTTTGACGAATCGAACCGACGAGCTCTAGTTCGAATTGATATCTTCTATAAAGATAGATTCTAAATGGGAAAGGAGGAAATATAATATAACACGAACTCGACTTAGTCTGACATGGAATGAGCTAGTGAGTCGTGTCAACTTATGAAAATCTTTTCATGCCAGGCTCATCACGACTCACTTATCCCACCTTACTTAAATTACACCGAAAAAAAAGCACGAGAGAAATATTCAATAATTTTACTGTTTTGGCACTTCAATTATGAGAATATCATCATATGTTTGGAATAGGCTTTTTCAACTTATAAGTTGATTAATCCCTTGTTTGAGCCACATTAAAATTTTCATTCTCATTTTTCTACCAATTTTCAACAACATATTCTTCAATAAAATAATATTTTCATCACATCAATAATTTTTCTTTCTTTTTCCACCACATATTCTTCATCACAGTAATCAAAAAAATGCATTCTCTCCACCAAAATATCTACCAAACATAGGCCTATTGTATTTAGTATTTAGTATTCGCACATTCCGCAAGATCTATAACTCTGTTCACACATTCGATAAAATACGCGGCTTACTTTTGTGTGAAAAGCTGTACCAAACATCCTAAACCAATTGCATTGACATGTAACAAGAGATTCCTCATTTTTCTTCGCAATCATAATCTCCCTAATGCACAATAATTATGACCTATTAATTGTTATATAGCACTATATTTTGTCCCCTATTTAGCCTTCACTTGCGAAGAATCTATAAATGATTTACTTATAAATAGATAAAAATGAGTGATAAATAAAGAGATATTATTTATGGGTCGACTAAAATGTATAATTAAAATGAAATTTAATCCAAACCGACCAAATCGGGGTTTAGATGCCCACTTGTTACAATATGCTAGATTTATTTCATAGGCAAAGTAAACGAATTGATAGAGAATGTGTGATTAAAAATGAAGAGAGTGAAAATGTTGTTTAAAAAAATGGGGACCAAACATGGGCTTAGTATCACATTGACCACCCAATTTCATTTTGTTTCACTATGGGCACCTAATTTCATATTTAGTTTCAGTTAAGCCACCCGGTAACCCTGGTGAAACAAAATTAAATTAGGTGGTCAATGTGACACTAAATATAAAATTGGGTGATCATTGATAGATTTTAATCCATTAAGGAAATCCTGTTGCAATTTCTTCAAAAGATTTGACCGGTCCATCATCTCATAGATAAAGACTTCATTCTATCACATGTATCTCTTCTTTAATCGTGAGTACTTTGATATAATTTTTAGGGATTGACATGGTTCCATTTAGTTGTGATTCCAAAAGAATCGAACATAACCATGAACCAATAATTTTTTGCTAATTAATGACTTTTTTTAATATGGAACCAAACATTGGATCCGAACCATTTGGTTCTGGTTTAGGTTGGTTATGGTTCCATTACTTAAATTTTCAAATAAAATATTATGTAATCAAATTTATTCACAAAAAATCCAAACTAACAAACAAAATATAGTTATAATTTAAAATTTTGAATATACGAAAATCAAGTTCCATTAAAATATGGTCTGATAACAATGATTCGCTAATTGAGTTACTACAAAATTGAACCAAATGGTTTTTGATTCTAAGAATCAAAATCATTAATGTTTTTTTGTAGAATCCAAATGAATTTCGATTTGATTTGATTTGATTTGACCATTTTGCCCACTTCTAAGATTTTTTTTCCAGCGCCAAGTCAAGAATTGTTCTTCCATTCCAAAGTCAAATGAAATATTGAGAAGCTGAGAATTTGGGAACAGACATGCAACTTTTGCTGGCGTCACAGCTTTACAGCTGTTTAGCAGAGGGGAAAAAGAGTGGAAGAAATAAAGAAAATTCTAAGGGGTTTTACTTTATAACTAAATTCATGTGCTCTCTTTATGATAAACAACAACAATAATCATAAGCAAAAAAGAAAAAAGAGAGCAGGTCAAAATTACAAAGTTTAAATTCAACAATTATTGGGTGGCACTCTTTTAATATGGTTTAACTATTAGTTTTTTTTTTTTTTTATGTAACGAAATCAAATTTTGGATTGGTCGTGATCAAACAAGATGGCCGATCTAATCTAGTTCTTCTAGATGTTCATCACTACTTCTTTGTTCTTGAATTCTCTTAAAAAATATGTGAATTTATCCTACTTTTACTAATATAAAGTGACTTTTTTATAGTCCAAATAAACTCTAGTTGGATTGTCGTTGTATATTCTGCTCTTGTTGCAAAGGTTATCGTTGTTTTCTTGATCTATCCAATTGATCATGCTGAATCTTTGAAACAATTCAAATCATTATGATAACAATAAGTTCAAATCATTTCGAGGGGTTTATTATGATAATCTTTTCTCCTTGTGTAAATGAACAAGAGTGACAAACTCACATTTTGAATTGCCTTCACATTTCTCAATTTTGTTTTATAAAGAATCGTGTCTTAATTTTATAAATTGATTACATCCAAATAACAAAACATGTCATGATTGTTAAGAATAGATTTCCTTTGAACTTTATAATAGATATAGCAATTGTACGAAACTATGAAAATTTAAATTCATGAAGTCGCCCTCACTACCCTCAAACGCATTGATAACAAAACTCAATTTGTTATTATACGTATAGACTTAAGTCAAAAGACGCTTTTAACAACCAAAAATTGCTTTGAATCCGTTTGATTAATTTTATAAAAGTGTTTCCTTTAATTATAAGAGTTTTTAGGGGAGACTAATTCAATGTGATTTTCTCTAAAAGTACTTCTGAAATATAAATCTTTTCAAAAATTATATTTCAAAAAAAAAAAATTAAAATAGTTTTTTCGTGAAACTCTTTTTGAAAAAGTAAAAGTTATGCAAAACGCCCTTACACTGCGGTCTGATTTATTTTATTTGAATTTTTCTAATACTTACTAATATCACAAATCGTGACCATTTCTCCATTTTTCTCCTTTGCTTGACCTTAAAGCAAAGGTGCAAAAGTAGGACATGAGAGATCTTCCACAAACTCAAAGATTTTGTCCCCCTAACTCAAGTACTACCACCTTTTTAACTTTTTGTAATCATGGAGTTCTCCATCCAAATTCTATTTTTTTCCCTTTTTTTGCTTCCTCCGCCTCTATCGAAGGAAGTATAATTTTGTTTTTATCCATATGAGAAGGACGGTCTACTCGGTAGGGTGTTAATTAGCAAAATTTTCGAAAAAATAATTCTCACTACGTCCCAATTATATAGGCTGAATTTTGTTTTTTTTAATTGTCCTAAATATATTGGTATGTTTCCTAATAAAGAATATTTTGTTGAGTTCATTTACCAATATACCCTTTATTAAATTTTCTCCATTTAATATGCAAATTTCTTGAAATGATCCAAATACAGACATTTCACACTTCTTGAAAACATGGAACAACTCTTGTTAATCCTTGCCTCAGAAGGCTCGGAGAAATTTATGTCAAGCAGGCAGAAAGTCAAACAATGACCCAAGATGTCAATACGTAAGAGGTCAAACAAACCACAGTCTCGAAGTCTCGGCTCTACAGGCCGAAGTGCTTGCTTAAGATATTTACCATCCTTATAAGATTTGTTCTTTATCCTTATTATTATTATTATCATTATCAAGTCCATGCATTACATAAATAATCGTGCATAGACTTGGGGGACTATTGTTACTCTTCACCTCATAAGGCTCAAAGAAATTATGCCACGTAGGCAGAAAGTCAAACAATGACTCAAGATGTCAAAACACGTAATAGGTCAAACAAACCGAAGTCCTCATTCTACAAGCCGAAGTTTCTGCTGAAGCAAACCTCAAAATCGAAGTACTTGTTGACACACTGCCTAAAGAAGCAAAGAAGGGAGTTGAAGCTCTCCGCTTAGAAACTACCTCAAAAGATCTCCCGAGGCTCGGACAAGACTCTACTTTGATTGAAGCTTCTTTGGATGAAGCTGTCGATGTCTCTTATAAGATTTGTGGACAATCTTTAAAGAATGACTGGTGTGACATTTGTAATGATAAATGTGTCAAGTCTGTCCGCCTAAGTTATAGGGCTACTGACCCTTTATTAATGTATTAATTGTATGAATAGACAATGATGTGAAGCCTTAGTTAGGGAGATATGGTCACGTGGTTCCGATCCAACGGTCACCACGTCGGCTAAGACAGTATAAATATATCCTCTTTGTAATCAAAAAGAGGTTGGATAATGAATAGAGATTGGGACATTTATATATTCGAAACATATATTTGAACTCTGGGAGGATATATATGCATTTTCATCTATCATTCCACATATTCCTTTTTGTTGTTACATAGATTGTTTTGGTTTCCATTTGGTGATCGTTGTTAGTGCAATTGCTTTTGTTTCATCCGTCGGAACTCGAACAATTTTGTCTCTCGCTGCAAAGTGTCTCACGCGTCCATTTCCTCTTTGCTACCGTCACCATTCCGGTAGAAATGCGTCGAATCGTGCTTGACTTGTTGTGAGTGGGCTCGACATCTGTTGGTTCATCTTTTTGGATCAACAACTCTCATTTCTTCTTCTTCTTCAAAAACTTAATTAGTTCCAATAAATATTTAGTTTTACATACTGAAAAATAAATAGGGGAGAAGTAGGAAATATATTGACAAAAATTAATTAACTCGACATCTGTTGGTTCATCTTTTTGGATCAACAACTCTCATTTCTTCTTCTTCTTCAGATTCTTTATTAGTTCCAACAATAATTTAGTTTTATATACTGAAAATTAAATAGGGGTAGACAAATATTAATTTTTCAATGACATTAAAGAAGCTTTTTTAATCCCTGTGAAAAAAAGAAACAAGCCTATATAATTAGGACGGAGGGAGTACGAAGTCTGTGATAAATATAGAGCCTTTCTGAACCACATTTTTTGCTGAAACATATTTTGATAGAGAATGTGTCGTTAAAAAATAAAAAAAAATTGAATTTATGTGTAATATTATTTTATTAAAGAACATGTGGTTAAAAATAAAAAATAGAAGAATATATTTTGAAAATAATATGAACCATACAAGAGCATATACTATATGTACATCATAGTTGTAAGCACTGCTATTAGTGTTTCGAGGGCTCGTCCGAGCTGATAAAAGGTTATGATATTAAATACTACATGTTAAATATGTTCTTAAATATTCCCAACAAATGATAAATTCAATAATCTAAGATGTCGTGCATGAAATGGAAAGACTTGTTGGTTCTTTTAAAAATAATTAATATTAATGTGTGCGTGAAAGAAGCCAAATAATGGCAAAAGCCAAAAGGTTAAGGCTTATGGAACCTTTAATTCTATAAATCCACGCAGTGCATTTGTCAATGGAATAAGGAATTTTTGATGTATGACCCCACAAAAAGGGAGAAAAAATAAAAATATTATAGCAATATCTCTATATGTTTTATTTTAACAACCAACTTTTATTTTGATTTATCCTTGGAATTTCGAGAATCCATGTAGGAATGGTTTTGAGTATAATCCAATTTGATCATCTTGAAAAAATTGGATTGGCAGGTTAAAATTCGAGTCATTTTATCAAAAATCGATTGATTTTTAGTGAAATGGTAAAATTGAACTCGAGATTTAAGAGTACGAGGTGGATTGAAAGTGTATGATTGCATCATTTGGTTACAAAAGATTGAATCAACTATAGGCAACTCTATTTATAAAGTTAGTACGTGCTTAAGCGGTGAGATAAGGAAAAGTAGAGAAGAAAAAAGAAGGATTCTCTAGAAAAAAAAAGGGGTGAATTCTATGAAATATGAAATATGTTTAAAAATTATGTAAGTTTTTGACCAAAATGATTATTTAGGATCCATTCATTCTTCATCAATCACTGTAATTAGGAAAAAAAATGAAACTAATAGGCATTTTAAGAAACTTTAAACGTGTTTGAGCTCCATTATTTTTTAATAATGTGTTTTAGATTATAGATTAATGAAGAATGTGTAGTTAAAATTTTTTTTTTTTTTGATATATGTATAATATTAATTGAAAAATACGTGATTGAAAAGAAAAGAGTAAAAAATGTATTTTGAGAAAAATGAAAAATCAAACATTCCCTTTATAATGAAAAAGCAATTATTGCTTTGATCATTTGGTTTTCCATTTGACCATCTTGTGTCATTGACTGGGTCCCCTTGGAGAAAAGATATCAGGCGGACAGGCAGTACTTCCTCTTACGAAAATAAATAAATATATAGTTAAATTATTAGTTGAAATCTATTCCCCGTTTTGTTAAAAACACACATTTTAATAGGTTTTTAAAAAAAATATATAAAAAAATAGATGAAATGTATTGTTAAAAAGTTGATAAAAATTATGATTAATGAAAACGCGTTTTAAAAAATTGAGACTAAATAGGGGCTATTGACACGTTCTAAAAGTTAGAGGAAATGTAATTATTTATTATATTCAACACGCCTCTTCATCATTTATAAGTCCATATATTTGTCAAAACTTGAACTTCGATTGTGTCAAGATGGATGAATTTGCCTAGCCGAGGAGGTCATGGGCTTATTTGTTAGTAATTTTGAAAAGTCAAAAGTTGTTTATTAAATTAAAGAAATTATTTTTAAACTTATTTAAATAATTTTCTGAAAATATTATCTAGTTAGTAAAACATTTTAGAGAAATCTGACATAAGATAACTTTCTCAAAAAAAACTATTCTACAAAAAATGTAAAAGTTCCATCTAATAGCCCCGTCCTTTCTCTGCCTTAATAAATGGTTGAATCCTCTGCAGTCCAAATATGCTCCACTACATCTTAAAATGACGGTATTGAAAAAATTCGGAAATATGGGTTACTAAGAAGTTCCCAATAGAGAGATTTTGTAAATCGATCGACGATCGACTGATATGGATTTTGAACTAAACATAGTCTCACTCGTGTACCAATCAAAGTTAGGTAAATAGGCTTTATTTGACTTCTGCACTTAAAAAGTCCCTTCTTTCTTTTAGGGAAGCCTAAGGCTAGCTATCTTATTTCTTGCATGACGTATTGACTTGCCTTCAATAAATCAAGAATCAAGAGAGGAAAAAAAATAGAATCAAAATTGATTGATAAATTTCTTGACACAAACAAAAAGATTAACGAAAGATGAAGCATAAATCACGAATCAACTAGGGCCTCTCAAGACTTTTTAAACAGGAATCTCATGTAAATACCATAAAATAATAGTTGACCTCGACCATATTCCATTTCAAAAATGGAAAGTTCAACACAATTGGAAATTTTTTGAAACTTAAATGCAATTACTATTTTATGACCTCACATGTACAAAATGAAAAGATNGGGAAGCCTAAGGCTAGCTATCTTATTTCTTGCATGACGTATTGACTTGCCTTCAATAAATCAAGAATCAAGAGAGGAAAAAAAATAGAATCAAAATTGATTGATAAATTTCTTGACACAAACAAAAAGATTAACGAAAGATGAAGCATAAATCACGAATCAATTAAGGCCTCTCAAGACTTTTTAAACAGGAATCTCATGTAAATACCATAAAATAATAGTTGACCTCGACCATATTCCATTTCAAAAATGGAAAGTTCAACACAATTGGAAATTTTTTGAAACTTAAATGCAATTACTATTTTATGACCTCACATGTACAAAATGAAAAGATCTCAAAACTACAAGAGTGACTAAATGTTTAAGGGAAGTGAAATGGAACTAAGATAAATATATGAACCATAAACATTGTGTTCAATTAATGAAAATACAGACATGACCATACAAAGTAGTATCTACCTTAAATAAAAGAGTTAGTTTGTCGTTACTGTTCATAATCTGTTAACCGAGCCGAGCCGAGCCGAGCCAAATGGCTTTATAGCTAGGCTCGGCTAAGTTTTTTTTTTT
>CAIGRK010064973.1:0-11560 GCA_903798315.1 Fraxinus greggii
AGTGCTAATGATCAACTCAACTAGCGGACCAGGTCTTCTATTTCCGAAGGTGAGAGTTGTGGGTTTATGTGTATGCTCATTAAATTAGTGATGCATAAACCATATTTTACTGCATCATTATTTCTCTAGACAGTGTTTCATTCTATTATCTGTTTATGGATGAGCATTCTGTTTTCTGAGAAGACTCCACGAATATGTATTTGAGAAGATTTTTGGTAAATATACATACTTTTGACATTTGAGCTCATATGTTGGAGGACCCAAAAGGCATGTGGAGTCCTTGGATGTCTCCCATTTATTGACTTTTTTGAGTTCCATATTCAATAAATTTGTGTAGTACACTTGTAGATAACCACTTCATTTCTTAAAATCAATGCTCTGCCATGACACTTTGTCCTCGTGATATCGTGAAATGATTTGTTAGCGACCTAAGTGGCTCAAAGAATGATTTGTTTATGATTATCACTATGCACTTCTATCATGTACCCAGATTTTATGTGGATTAGGTTTTGTGTTTTAGAAGAAAATGCTGGGAAACCTAATATATGATGTGTGATTTGGATGGAGAATAATGCAAGAACTTTTCTTTCAGTACTATGCCATTGGGATCGTTTGGAGATAAGAGTTTCTTTTTTTTTTTTGTTTGCTTTAGGCTCTTTGAGCAGTGATTTTCTTTCAATCTATAAATTGAAGGCCTTCGGTGGTGGCACTTGATTTACATGCTTAGGAATTAGAAGAATGACAAGTTTTTTAGATGGATCCTGTTTTTGTATGTCTAATTTATATTAGGCAAGATGGCATCGCTGTCCAGTTATACGAGTTATTTCTCTTTGAAATTGGAAACGCATATGAATTAAAATAACAAGGTGAAAGTGGATAAAGATTTCCCTTCTCCAGGGGCTGAAATTTCAAATAATATGGCAAGTCAATGAATCTGAGATTTCTAGAAATTTTTGCTTCCAGCGATAAGTCTGAATGCCTATGACGAGAGTATGATAAAGCAGTACCATGTCATTCTAACGTGCAGATTCATAGATTTATTTCTTCCTTTCTGTGGCAATGAAGTTCATAACAAAATATCAATAGTATTCCAGTACTCATGCCTTTTTATTATTTTTAAACACAGGGTGGGTGGGAAACTGATGAAACGGCTGAGCAGGCAGCAACACGGGAAGCAATAGAAGAGGCTGGAGTACGAGGGGATCTGGTGGTAGGAATTAATGATTTATATTATTAACCTCGTTGTATAGTTTTACAATGTCTGTAATCATATCAAGAATAATTTATACTATGTAACCAATGCAAACTTTGGTGATCAGCACAGTTCATGTACAAAGATCACTGAAGGAAGGGAAATCAATCTCATTGTCGCAATGGGGTTTCTGACTTTGATTTTTCTGGCTGTACTGTTTCAGCATTTCTTGGGATACTATGCTTTCAAGAGCAAAACACTCCAGGACGAGTTCAGTCCAGAAGGTTTGTGTAAAGCTGCCATGTTCGCTTTGATCGTGAAAGAGGAACTCGAGTCCTGGCCTGAAAAGAGCCATCGACAAAGAAGTTGGCTAAAAATTCCTGAAGCTATTCAACAATGCAGGCACCCATGGATGCGAGAGGCTCTTGAAGTAGGCTTTAAAAACTGGTATGCTATGAATCACGACCGTAATTCCACGATCGATTAGTTTTGAGATATTATATAACTTGGGTCCAGCACAACTCAAGCAGGTCTTGATGCCTTCTCGTTCTAATTTTTGTATTTCCAGGCGGGAAACTTGGAAAAGATGATGCAAATAATTCAGTTGCTTTAGGTTTTGAACATTTTCTGGTGAAGATGGGTTCTTGCATATCATTTCAACAATTCCCTTGATTTTAATACCATGGCCATTCTATTAATTAGAACTCTTCTAGATTGAATTTTGTCTTGTATGCCATTCTGTTCGGTTTAAAATTAGCACGTCTCAAATGCAATACTGAATTAAGGGTTGTTTGACAAAGTTTTAGCAAATTTTGATAGAACTTAATAAAATGTCCCTTAAAAAGCACGCGCTATGAAATGTGTTGTTATAATTAAAGTATGATCAATTGAAAAGTTGATAAAATTTTTAAAAAAAACAAACACTTGTGTTTGATTAACTTTATTTTTCCATCCAAATTCCTATTTTTAATATGTTTGATTGACAAATTTTTCTATAAAAAATATTTTTCAATTTTTGGTCACGTGATTATATTTTCTCTTAAAACAAGGAAAATATGTTGTTTAAGGAGAGGTGATTTTTATTTTTCAAGTAATTATTTTCTCTCTCTCATCTATCAATTGGCTCTTATCTCCTGGCCAATAAAAAATTGGTAAGTACGATACTTTCTAGGTTGAAAACTAAATCAATCGAACACATTTAATTAATAATTTTCATAGAAATAAGTTCTATGAAATTAAATTGTCTGAAATTTATTTTATTTTCATACAAATTCCGTGTTCGCAATCAATCACGCCCTTAAATTATTTTATTTAAGGCTTGATATCCATCTACATCCACAGAAAGATTACTCGCAAAATTTCTCGATTAGTGAAAAATGAAAACTTGGGACGGAAAAGGCCAACATTGGTAACTTTTTAAAATTAAATGTGAAAAATAAGCCAAAGAATCGACAAAATAATTATAAATTGTAAAGAGCGGATACGTGAAACCAGGTATTTACAATCTGAAAAAAAATGCTTCATAATATCGAAGCAACAAGCAAATCTGCTATTTTAATTCCTTTTTACCACACAAAATTCTTGTAGCGATGAATTCTTACAAGCAGTTCGTCTGCTTTCCCCATCATTTTTACTTGATATACAGATGTGATAACAAAACATTACTTAAACTGGCAAACTAATGCTCGTGCTTAACACGGGCCTTTAATATTCCGGGAACAGGAGACGAGGTTGGAGGCCTACCTGATATGTTCGACCTTGAAGGCAGGTAAACGCTGGGCATGCAGGAGCTTTCACCACCGTCTAGAGGGATATTTTGCGTCACATTATCACCTCGAGGGTTTTCACACAATTTCATTGCCTTGAGAACATAATTGTCATCATGTAGCTCAAATGGGGTGCTGCAATGATCAAACCAAATATATATGTTATATTAGAGGTGGAATATAAAGCATGAAAGTGTCTTTTTTATACTCTGTTGGCTATCAAAAGCAATTCTTGCTTCCTCATCTTCCTTTCAGTGTAATACACGACATGTTCGCGATAGTAATCTAAGAATGTAGCGGATATAAAACCATCATTTATGGAGTACACAATATGTTTGGCTAAGCTTAAAAAGTTAATGCTTATAATAAGTTCAAGACAATGATTTTTTCTTTTTATATTGAGAAAAATTAACAGCAACTCATCAAGGTAAGAGTAACTTGTCCAAAAATGTTTTGAAACACTAACTGTTGCTTAATTTTTTAAGCTCTGCCAAACATTCTTATATTGAACAATTAAAGTGGTGTTTGCTCGAATGATTCCCTTACCTATTGAAATCAAAATGCACAAGCTGCATATCTTCTGATATTTCCACCTCGACAGTTGCATGAGGACGAGTCTACAGTTCCCAGAAGAGAAAATCAATCAGAAACATGACAATGAATTCAACGGGATTCTAGCCAAAGTTCAAACACTGAAGCAACATCTGGAACTTTCAAACCACCGTCTCCAACATTAAACCAGCAGATCTGATCCTAAAACCCTTCTTAGAATATGAAAATATAAGATGGAAAACAGTGATCAACTCAACAAATGAAGGATAAAACTTCTCATTATCAATATGTTTAGCTTCAGATTGGGAGTTATCTGTCAAGAGAGATCATAACTTTGAGTTTGGACTCGAGTATGTGGATATTTCTTGATTGGTAATGTTTTTAGGGGTGACAGTGGTTCTCATGGTGTGGTGATTGTAGATTAACTGAAGTGGAATTTGAGTTTTTATTTTTTTTCTTCCAAATTTTCTTTTCTATTACTTGGAAATTATTGGTGGTTTTTGGGCTTGGGTTAGATTCGAGTATTTTCTTCATCGTGGTTTTCACCTTTCCGTTGAATGACAAAATTGGAATTAATACAGATCGAAAAATGGAATTATTCTAAACGAACACTTGGATGGAGAGAGTTTTACAGAATATATGTAAATTTAATTTTTTAAGTCTTGTTGATGGCAAGGGGTTCGAGAGTAGTAGACATGTTTGATATACTCTCATTTGTGACAGAGAGCAGGAGGAGAAATACATGGTCATAAAAACAAGGATTACCTATTTGGGAGTCCTTTGAAAGATGAACATAACAATAATCAGAAGAATTATTGACAAACAAACCTGCACCAATATAAAAGGTAAAGCCACACCACCACTAGGAGCATTTCCTGAGCCATATAGTTGCTCATTACGTTGGACAAGTTTTTGAAGACCTACGTACTTCAGCCAGTATAGGAAGAAAAGACAAATTGTTAGACACGTTACTAATTGATAATATCCTCATTCATGATGCATATCAAGAAATTAACTTCCATCTAATTCAGTAAAAATGCTGACAGCATGCTGCTCAAAGATTCTCACTTGTTCCTCCAGTTCTTGCAAATATGCTGCTTTCTTCTCAATGCGATTTCTAATTCCAAGACTCTCATTCTGCAGTCATTTACATTCGACTTAAATTACATTTCTTGATATATAGCGTGTTCGGTAGAGATTAAAAGTCGATTAAAATTGAAAATATAGCCGTTATTGAATTCCCCTCATCTAATAAAAGTCAACAATAACGACTAGTTTTTCAATTTTAATCCGATTTTAATCTCTACCGAACACGCCCATAGTCATATAACAATAGATAAAAGGAAAAAGAGAGGTGGAAGTAAAAGTAATAAACATGTATATGAACCTTTAGTTCTTCAATGTCATTCAAGCTAGTCCGTGGTAAACCTTTCCATTGTATTTCCTTCTTATCTTTAGATATTATATCCATCGCCATCAGAACATTTAGAGCATCATAAACCCTTCTTCGTATGTTTTTCTCATCATATTGTTGCTGCCACATATATTAACAATCAAAATTACAAGTTCAAAAAAGTTTCAAAATTACCCCCGACATAGCATATGGAAATGACAAATGCGAAGAACCTGGTCCGGAGAGGCAGTATTATTGTTAGGATCTGCAAATTCAGCGACAAGTTCATCTGCAACCTGGAGAGACACTGATTTGTTAGAATTAGACACTGCATTACAATCAAATAGACCACAATTACATGTTACTACGTAGTTGAATAGCCCGATTTGGTTTTTATGCAAGGAACATAGGTCAAATATTATTACCAGTTTCCACTTTCCAGAAGAACTAGTCACTATTGCAAACCAGTGAATCATTATCATTATTATGATTATTGTTTTAGAGTTGTATCAATTGAAATACAAACAAGCAATGATAATATCGGTGAACTATGCATATGTCATCCTCCAATTAAAACATTCATACTTCTTCTCAATAAGAAACTATCATGTCCATTTAGGTATTAATCACATACTTCAAAAGGCATTTTTAGCAAGCACTCTACTAGCATTGGAATAAGAATAGTCTTATTAAACAAAAAGAACACTTTTCAAACAAAGTCGAATATACCACATTTTAGATTTTGCACAACAAGAGAAAGGTCATAAAAGAGCACAAATTAATCAGGACAGGTGAACAGAACGGAAGGACCAACTCATCATTCCAAAAACACAAGCTCCCAAACATATTGCAGGCTAACAGAGAGTATACAAATTCTAATTCCAGAAAAGCATGATGCGAAATAAATTACACATTTAATATGCATCTGACCTCATTGTATGTAGTTCTTCCTTTGCTTTCCACTTTCTCGCACACTAGAAAGCACCAAAGTTAATCATGTATCATGTAACTCTTATCAAGAACTCATTCAAGTACTAAAAAGAAATTACAAAGTACATATCCTCTTAGTAAGAGAAACAAGGACAGATGAGAAACAAAAACCTTTCATGCTAAATTGACGAAGCCCTCTACCAGTCTTATCCCCTCCAGCAGCACGCTGACCCCTTTTCTTCTTCTTGTTACTGTTGGACCTTAATATTAGTCAACTAGAAGCATGGGGAAAGTAAAGGAAAGGAAACATAACGACACCAACACAAGAGAACCTATTATTGTGAGTCATGGAAACATATTAGAATGCACCATCCTTTTCGTGCCCGAAATATTTAAGTGCAAAATATAAACTATAAACTCCTCATTTAAAATCATCCCACAGGCATAATCAAAATAATTATTTGTTCTACTATAATTAAAGCCAAAACATGTTAAAATTCTTTTTCCACAATTGATTTATTACCAAATTCACATGGAGTACAACCAATCTACTAAACCACATCTTTTGCAACACACATCTCCACGAGTATTTATTCCACAATAAAATTCATTTAGCCACAAAATATATCGCACGTTATTAATCTTTCATTCCACGATACTTGTATATTTCTTTTACTATAGTCACCTCATCGATAATTGTCGGTCTATAACTTGTTATAACTCTAACATTAGCAATAAGCCTATTACATTACTCGTTAATAATTACACTAATTCCGCATCAACGCCACAGACAGAAACAAAAATCAATAATTTTTAACAATGAAAATGTGGAGAAGTGACCAAAAGGCTCACCCAATAGCCCCTTGTGATCCGGCATCATCACCTTGGATATCCAGATTGTTAAGCCTGAGAAATGTGCTGTCACTGGCTGGAGTTGCCACAGCAGTCTCACTCCGGTTTGATGGGGAACCCACGCTGCCACTGGTGGACACTGATTGACCAGACGCAGTGGTGCCCCATGATTTGGTAGCACCCTCTCCACCACCAATACCTCTAGAAATGCTTGATGGATTCTTATCCCCGACGTCTTGATTATTCTTGTTGTTATGGCTATTATTCACCATGTTCAATCACGGATGATCAATTTGAGATACCCAAGTTACAGCAAACCCAGGAAAAATCCAGGATTTTCAAGGAGAAACTCTGCCAGGATTATATCTCAATAAAATCCTGGGATTTTAAAGAAACCCAGATGAGAATTCAGCAAATAATTTATGATAGACTAAGAATGGTAAGTTTAGACAATAATCATCCAAAATCCTAATATTCCAACACAAACCAAGATTAGAACTGGGCAAAAATAAACTCTTGACTTTTCCCCCAAATAGCTATAAACACGAGAATTTAACCAAAGACCCACCCAAAAATACGAAAGAAAAAAAAAGTATGAGAGAGAGCAAAAAACTGAGCGGAAAATCAACGACGATTCCAAAGGAAAATCCAATAAAAAAAACTCATCGAATTTGCCCACAGTAAAATTCAATACTATTTGTAAGATTTACGTTACGAAAGGTTAAGAGAGAGAAACATTGGCACCTAAAAAAAGTCAGCTGTAACCATTGCCGGACTATTTTCTCCTTGTTTTTCTGAATCTATTTTCGAAAAAACAAAGCGCTGAAGGCGCAGCAGAGGTGGAGGAGTAATGCAATTCAATTTGATTAAAAATGGAGAATAGGGGCGTAATTCGTGAAGTGGGAAGATTTTTTTTCCCTTGATCCACAGCGGAAAAACAGATATGGGAGCGTGCGCAGAAGAAAATGTGCGGAGTAGCGAGGGAAGATTTCGAGGGTGACTGATATTAGACGTCGCTACTTCATTATACAAAGCGCGTTTGGTCGGAATATTAAATTGATTAAACGTTATTGGATCTAGACTTCGATCAATTTGGCGATCTAGCATTTGTGGTCTGACGATTTTAGGGTTTGCGACCAAAGCAAATTACAAGAGTAATGTTATTTAATCTCATTGGGGTTACAATCTCAATCTAGATGACGTTAATATTGTATTAAATGATAGGTGAAATTAAATAAATCATTTAATTTCATCTTTCATTTAACTTATGATTTAACGTCATTTAGATTGGGGTTGTAACCCCTGTGGGGCTACATAGCATTACTGAAATTATAAAGGTTGTACATGTGGCTTAAGTTTAAAATGTTTGCTTATAAGTAAATTTCAAAATTATTAATTTTTCAATTAGGGTGCATTTGGTCCGGAATAAACATGACTGCGCTAATATCTTTCTACACCACTAGCAACAAAATCATTGAAAATCAATTTTAATTCCACAGTTAGTCATTAAATTTCACATTTACAACAAATCGAAGCGTCCCAATGTCTCTCACTCGCACCTGGCAATTTACCCAAAAAAAAAAGGGCAATAGAATCCCCATTTTGCTGCAGTAGTCCCTCGAACAAGAGACAAGCAATCCAAGAGAATCCACAATTAAATCGTACTGGACAGTAGTAAGAAAGAAAGAAAAGCCACCATCAGGATTAAAGTGTCCAGTCCTATCTATAGCAAACAAACACTAGCTGTATTAAAGATTAACATTCCTCTCCATCCTTGGTATAAACGAGTATCTGCCATGACTTGGTGTTCTTTTTCGGATCATCAGTGAGGCTGGGATCTGCATCGTCTTCTTTAAATGTCCTAATAAACGTTTTGGAACCCATCATTATAAGCCTTTCAACCATGAATAGCTGATAATTGTTCTCAACTAATGGATCCAAAAGACTGCTATAATTCGACGAATATGCCAATCTGTACCTGCAAATAATGTCGCAGAAAAAATGATGAAATTAACTAAGATATAGAATAGTTTATATCCAAGAACAACAGAACAAAACTAAGAGACCGGGGACATCATATTACTCGAGCAGCAATCATATTGGAAGTAACTCTTAGCTTAATGTCAAAAAATTAACTTATTAATTGGTCATTACAAATATTATTTGTTCTAAACTTACTTATTTAGCCCTGTTTGACAACCATAATCCAAAAACATTTTCTTTCCAACATTCATTTTCAACAACACATTCACACAATAAAGTATTCTACACGTAAACCCAAAACTTTTCCCTAATTTGTAACCACACATTCTCCAAAAATTCACTATTCAAAACTTTGTTTTTGCCAAGTAATGGCCATCAAACAGATGCTTACTTGCAAGGAAACAACTTCCGCTCCCCACGAAATGCAACCAATTCCCAGGAGACACTGGATTTTTATTATAATTAAACTTAGTAATTGTAAAAATGCTCCATGCCGGTATCATAAAAATCTTAAAATCTAAGTCCCAAATGAAACATGTGACAACACCATATCCGTATACAATCTTATATCACCGTGTGTCAGGTTCAGGGCGACTTCTACAAAAGGCTTTGCATGCGCCAAAATCATCAAAAGAAAAAAAGATGAATTCATATAATTAAGAATATAAAAGCACAATCCATCAGAAATGATAAGGAACGGTAATTAAGAAGATAGTTTCCTGTAACATAAAACTATCGCCATTTTCAACAAGAATGATAATTCAGCTTTCAAACAGATGTTTGGTAAGGTGGACAGGAAGACAAATAAGCTGAAATCTTTTTATACTGTCTAATCCTGACTCCTACTGCATAGCAAACAGGCACTAAAAGGACAGAGGATGGTTAAATTAACAGAAACAATAGTTCTACTGCAAAAGATAAAATATTCTACAATCCCAGACAAAATAATCCTTCATGAAAAATACTTATTACTGTATATTACAACAAAATAAACATGGCAAGGGCACCAATATCCAAGAAATACACAAAAATGAAATACCTCACACCCAGAGGTGGAAAAAATCCTATCTTCCTTCCATTAGAGGCAATAAAAAGGGTTCGTCCAGGGGGAACCCATTTTGCAATTCTACAAAGAATGAACTCGGGGCGTGTATCCCTGTCTAGATGAGGATGTAAGCTCCGATCAACCCCAAATCTGTCCTTCCTAGTTTTCAGTTTTTCACCTCGACGAACATGGACAGCATCATAATAACCAAGAAGCGCCTTGATCTGTTGAAATGAATACTCATAACTGATAGATTAGCAGAAAAGAACACATATTTTACATGAATCACATCCTTACAAAAAATAATTCTATGATAAAGCAAAATAAATTCAATAGGACGACAAAGCTGAATACAGTTCAAGAAATTATTCCTTCAATTCTTTCCTCGAGTGTCTATTATCTTCATCAAATTCATGCTTGACTAAATTCTTTCTCACAATTTTTTTATTTTTTTTGAGTTCTGTTTCTCACACTTAATTTCCTGTTCTTTTTTCCCTCCTTTTTTCCCTGTTCGAAAGGCTTAGAATATTTGTCTTTCCTTCCTATATGTCGCAACAAGCTTAAAGTTTCCCTTTCATTTCTTATTCATCCAAATTTTGCGATTTATTCAAATGTTAGGGCTGAAAACTACTCACTGATAACTGGCAAAACAGAAACTTAATTAAATGCAGTTAACTACCTTTTCTGCAGCATCTCGTAGCTTCTTTGTAGCCATTGAAGGAAGAAATGAATAAGGCAACATGATAGAACTGCGATCGTTTCGATCCTTGCACTCCATGAACCTGGATGTTTATCATAGTTAATACCTACACAAAAGCTATCAAGATTCAAAACTTAAAATTGATTATACGCCTCATAAGAAACTTCAATATTGAAATACATAACCAGGCAAAACCAATACAAATTAGGTCAATAAAATGGAACAATATTATAGTATTATTAAAAAGATAATACCTCAGAACAAAAAAATGAAGTAAATTGGTCAAATCACATCTTTGGATAAATAAGCTGGAAGCTGCATAATTTAAATCTTCTAAAATAGTTTTAACTACACGGTAGACCCAGGGGAAGTTAGGGCAAGAAGGCAGAAAAAGAAGAAAAGAAAGTAGAGAAACTGCAACTTAGTATACTTGCCATGAAAAATGGCTCGCAGTTCGATTTATGACTAAAATATTTGAGTACAAACTCTTCTCTTTGAGATCGGCTGGCTGACCCCTTGTACATGTGCTACCCCTCTGGATCCCAATTTCATGTTGGTTGAAAGGAAGTGATGCCACTGCTTTGAATTATCCAAAATTACAGGTACCGTGTTGGATATTAGGTCCAGATCATACAAAGAATCCATAGCACTGGAGTTAGCTGCCCACCTAACAAAAAAAGTTCAAGCATTCACAAAGGACAGTAAGCAATACTCATTTGCAGCTATATTCAACTAAGCACTAGATGAGAACTGAAATGGAGAGTGGAAACCACGAGACATGAATCTTTTTAATTGTATGGACAGCTATTTCCCTTCCCTTTTGACTATCTTAATTATAAGGGTTATAATACTGAAAATACTATCAGAAAGCTCAATTTTCAGAACAACTATTCATGTCCTAGGTCACTTTCATTTCGCAGCATGGTACTATTAAATTCTATAAATACAATTATGTCTGTTGTTTTTAAGTAAGATAAGTAACATGTGGTGGGGGTCATGATCGCACCCTGCGGCTCCCACAAAAGTCCAGTACCAATTCCGAGCAAGGCGCCAGCGACTTTGGCAAAAGCCTGGTGATGGTAATGATTATAGTAAAGGAATGATCCAGCATACAAAACATAAGTAGAACAACCAGCAAAAAGCGTAA
>CAIGRK010065029.1:0-11149 GCA_903798315.1 Fraxinus greggii
AGTTATTGACAACATGCTAAAGTAACAACACCGAAATAAAATCTCTAGAAACAGTCAAAAGTCATAAGGGTATATATGAGGTTATATAAACCTCAAAGTCTCACACAATGAGGACGCAGTGATCTATTCACTCATTTACCCAATATTGACCATAAAGGCACACGTAATATGAAACACGTATTATGATGTTTCTCCCATTCTTAGGGCGTAAGTCATAGCCTTTATAAACAAATAACACCGTATAAATCCTAGTTCAAGTATTCTTTGATACCTAACTTGAGTTCTCCTTATGTCCATTCCTCCAGACAATGTCAAATCGAGAACTTGATATAGCTACTAAACAGGTTTAATTGATTAGCACAATCCATTTCGATTACTTGTTGCAATATCATCTTGATATCTAATCAGGGCAACTAGATCATGTACATAACATGATCACTATGTCTCATCTCAGCACACTAAAATATGTTTGAGGCAATTGCACGTATGAGTGAGTCTATCTCTTGTGACAGATAAACAAAACAAAATAATATTTTTAACACAAAATATACAATTTTCTAAACCCATGTCATTCGTCCCAAAAAATAAGGACAACTATTTCAAATTGGCTACAATACACTCTTCATGCTTAGCCAATATAGTGTCATCAATATCAAAATTAGAATTACAATTTACCATCAGACTTTTACATAAATATAGTAAACTTCATCCATATGATGAAATTTTGTACGAGATTTAAAGCCTACTAAAACTCAAGTACCATTGTCAAGATGACCATATTAGAAGTATAACTAGAAATTTACCACAATACTATAGAAGCCTTTAACATGAAAAATGCAATTCGATTCATGTAGACCTCTTCAACAATTCTCAATTGAGAATGAAAATACAGTCTATATCTATTTGGTGTAATCTAAACTTAAACACACTATCATAGTTAGCATCAACGTATAGAAGTGAATCTCACTGTTAAGAAAAAAATCTATCTAACTTAATATACTTATATTGAATATAACCTTTCTTTAAAAAAATGAGTTTGATCTATCGTAAACTCATTAGTCTTCCATTTAGTTTTTAAGAACCTGAATGTTCTCAATAAACATAATGCATAATTAGAACTTACACCATATCTCAAATTATGTTGGAATTCTATACTCCATCGATATTATTCATCACTTTCTTCAAATTTCTCCAATAGACTTCTGAACCAGTAATCATTGAAATTAAATAGCTCTTAACTCTCACTCGGAACCAAAAATGATTGAAATTAGATATGTCTTAGATAGCTCCCATTCGAATAGGTAGCTCACTATCATATACATATATTCATAATGCAAAATTCCATGAGTTATAAGCGAGAATTACATAAATTTTTCCATCTTGAGAATTCTCACTCAGTTGGTGAATCAAATAGTTCTAGGTAAGATTTTATCTAAATCTTCCAATCATCGAACTATCGCCCAATTGACAATCAATAGGTATGAGTAAGAATCTCATTATTATACTAACATTAGTATTCATAACAATTCTCACCATAATGTGCAATAAAAGTATAAACATGCACATTTATCCAATTATGACATATACCATGATATCACAAATTAAATCTTTCAGAAAATAATCTTAATTATAATCAAAGAATAACACTATCATCATTTAAGTTTTATTATACAAACTCTCAACATCACATTAATATCTGTTGCAACACTATCCCGACAAATGGAAAGTGTTATCAGAATTCACATATTCTACTTATCACAAAAAAATTGTCCCAAAAATATTTACGTGTCCCATTAGGTCATGCACTAGATCCATTTATTAATTTCAATAAGCACATAACTTTTCAAAAAGTTCTACGGCCTTTGTTTTTCTAGCATTCTCTCTAATGATGCTACAAGTGTACATAGATCTAGTAATTTCTGATCAAGCACAAAATGAGAAACAAATTATAATGGATCACATAACCTAATCAAAGACCCACATAACTCATCAACATATATTAAAAATGGTATTTTAAATTCTTTTAGAGTATTTTTCATTTTCCACAAAACAGTGAGAGCACTCAAAAAAATAGCTCCCACTAGTCAAATACCATTTAATAAATATTATTGATTTAAAAAAATAAATCAAAATTTAATCAAGTAAAAAAAAATTTTTATTACTTTTTACAAATTTACTTCAAGCATTAAATACAAAAAAATATTTTTAACTATCAAAAATTAATTTACTTGTGTTGAGAAATCAAAATAATTTAGGGACCAATCTATAATTTTTTGAACTAAAATAGAGTTCCTCACGCGCCCTCATGTGCCCGACCAATTTGCAATACTTTTTTTAAATTGATAAGAAAAAAGGGGCGCGTTAGCGCCACCACGCTGTTCTCGAAAAAATCTTTTCAATTGGTCATCACAACTAATTTCGACGTTCTGAGCTCATCGTGTAGTTAAATTTTACAAAATCAATGTTTAAGGTCACGTTTGGGATATCAACAAATCTGTCCGAGAGTGAGAATGGCAAAAAAATCATGCAAAATTTTCAAATTTTCAACTAAACTTAAAGAAATTATAACTTCTTCATTTTAGAGCCAAAATTAATAATCTTTATGTCATTGGAAAGGTCTTGAGAAGATCTGTCCAACCATACCAAAGGAGAAACATGAAACGTAGTGTAGAAAAAGTTATCATGTAATGAAATTTCAGATTTTACCATTCTTCTTGTAAAATATCAAATTTACATCCAAATTTCGGGAGGTCATAACTTCTTTATTTCAAGACCAAAATTAATGATTTTTATATCTTTAGAAAGGTCTCAAAAAGATATATCCAACCATACTAAATGAGAAGCCTGAAACACAATGTAGAAGAAATTATCATGGGATGGAGTTTCGAATTTTACCGATATTCATGTTAAAATTCACATTCAAAATTCAAAATCTCATAACTTCTTTGTTTTAAGTTCAGAATTTAAGTTCTTTATATGGTTGGAAAGCTTGTTAAAGGACCTTTATAAAAATACTAATTTTAGTGCATAATTGTTAACGTACAGAAAGTAGTAAATTATTAAAAGATGTCATTAAAGACCGCATAAGATTTCAAAACTTTACATATAAAATTCATAACCCAATTTTATCATGTAATGGCATATTTAAGCATGTAATGCAGCAAAGAATTCAGCCTTATTGCTTTGATACCAATGAAGCAATTTGCAACATACTTTAACATGAATTTCGGGCCCAGATGCTTACCTGAAATGATGAATTTCAAGATCTTTTGAATAGTTGAATCACCTTGCTTTCCAAAATTCCAAATCTACAATTTTCTTGAACTCCAGTAGTCTTAATTCCGATCACAATGGAAGGGGATTAGCCACAACCTAAGTACCAATTTTTGTGAGTTTTCATGCCAAAATAGTGGTTCTGGGTGCCTCTCAATTTTGGTGATATTTTTCATACGAATTTTTACCATTTTATTATCACATTTTCCTTCTCTACTAAGTGCAAGACAAAGTGATGGGAGTTACGTAAAATCGTGAAAGTTGGTGGTAGTTGAGAGAACTTATGAATTTCTATTCAAACCACTTCCTCCAAATCACTTTAATAACCTATGGGTAAGGTCAACCTACATGGGCAACCCATGACCCATATTTTGTAACACTCATTTTCTTTAGCAATGCAAAAAAGTAGATAAAAAGAAGATAAACAAAAATAGAAATTTAAAAAAGAAAGGAAAGGAAAGAAAGCAAAATCTCTCCAACCACAACACTGCAACCTCCAGCTGATCACCACTTGAAACAGCGCAAGGTGGTCAAAAACTGTTAGGGTAGATGGACAAAATCAGGATTCGATGGTTGCGATGAGAGGTAATAACGGAGTCAGGCAAGGACGTGAGGCAATCATGTGAATCTTTTTTCTCTAGCTATCCAATCAATGAATTATAGTTCGCAATCTCATTATTTTAGAATACTAATCAATATTTCAATAGTTATATTCACAATTTAGTTAAAGTGAAGATTTCATTTTTAACTACTATAGGCGACATGTTTTATTGGTAATTAGTAAACCCTACTTCGGTTGGTCCCAGAATTGGAGGTCTCGTATTCAAATCTATGCTGGAGCATTCTCATGCAATGGGTGAATAATGCGAGAGCATGCTCGAATCAAGGGTAGGTCCAAGGAAGTGTGCTTGTGGTGAATTTTTGGACTTGATTTTGGATGATATAGAGTGAATATATAGCATTAATGTCTCAAACTATATCTTTTGTACAAAGTGATGACAGTACCCAATATCAAGTAGCATAAAACAAAATACAAATTTAGGAGGGGACTCCTTCTGACCTCTAGCTAAAGGTGCAATAAAAATAAACTTCGTCCATCTGAAGACGGATAATATACTGTAAAACTTAACTGCACTTCATTCGCCCTAGTCATATTCATCGTTATTATATGTAGTGGCTCTTGATCATTTTTTGACTGGCTACATGAATTAGACTTCTTATATTTATTATTGTACTCCGAATTTGGATTGTGCAAATAGTTTTAAAGGCATGAAAGTATTTTCATATTCTTTTCATATCATGCTATTTTTGCGATTTTTATGATATTATTTCTTTGGTAGTATTATACTACCATTGTCATCAGTATAGGATCTTTCCCACCCATCGAGCACGGGAATAAGTCAGATGTAACCATGTATACAGGGTCATGCCTTTCCTAGTTCTTAGACATATTTTATAACTTCTCATAGTATCCGGATCGGTTTGGATTTGTCAATTAGTGTAAAAACTAAATTGTACGAAGATTACTAGAATTACTAATCCTCCTTCTTGCCACCTCCGTCGCCGACCTATCCTACACAACCAGCACCTCAGTAGCCATCCATACTTATTATCCCAAAAATCTCCTCCAAGACCTCTCCTCCTTTTATTCCTCCTGTCACCTCACTCTCATCTTTACTACCACATCTGCTTAATTTCCCAAACTTCAACCAATTAGAAGTTTCTATTCGAATTCATTCTCTGATGATGCTGATTCTTCATCTCAATTTCGCGTCAAATCGTATTCCCCAATCTCCGGTTCGATTGGGAACAACACAATGGACATCACGACCGTTCTTTGTGGGCCAATATTCGACGTCATCTTTGGGAGCCTCATTGCTGTATAATGTTCTTTTCCTGGCCCCTAATCTCTTGGAGCCACTTCGACATTGATGATTTTTCTTCCTCTGATTCAAATTTACCGTTTGAGTCTCTTTATTTCAAAACTCTTCATTTCTCTTACTCATTTTCAACCACACTTTCACACAATAAAATATGTTAAACATAAATCCAAAATTTTTTCTTACTATTTAATCACGCATTCTCCAAAAAATCAATATACAAAATATCATTTTTCTCTCAATTTCTCTTTATAATAACTATATAACAGGGGCTTAAAAATTTTTGGTTGTAAATCGGTTTAGATGGGTTGTTCGATTTCAACGTGTTCCGTGTATTTATGCAACTGAACCAACCTGAAAGAATGCATAACCCGACCCAAACTGACCTAAATCTGGTCGGATCAGTTTGAGTTTCCGAGTTGTGGGTTTAACGCCTTGCTCTCACAAATATACATAGTATTCAATATTGACATTACACTATACTCATTAATTCTAAATGAATTCACGTTATTGTTCATATATTCAATTGATTGTTACCATGACATTAATTTAAAATACAATTAATCTTTGACATGTATAAATAAATGAATTTGATTAATTAACCAAGTTTCATGACAAATAAATGCAAGACACGATCTCCAATAATTCTTAATCCTACTTACAAATGGTTGGTGATTAGTGATCCTTTGCCCTTAGCCCGACCATAGGCGACTAGTCAAGCTCAAACACAAGCGATCTAGCTCAACTTTTGTTGTCCCCAGACAACACTGCTAGTCATCAGCTGCACAGTCAAAAGTCAACGATCATCTTCGTTCTATATCTTGCTTTTTTCCTGGTTACGTCTCTTCATTGTTAGTGGTCCACAAGGTCACCTACCATCTATAAGGGTCAGTTCGCTTGAGTTTACTAGACCGTTACACTAGATTGATCTATCGCCCATTCAAAAGGACTTTAGGCCTCATCGGATAATCCATTGAAGAAGTGGGCCATGTCTGCCTTGATAAAGCTTGACTGACTTCTTTTTATAGATGATCTCAGGTGGTCCTTTCATGTCGAAATGGAGTTCGTCACATTTCACCACGTCTCCTCTCAAGGGCCACCAATATCACGACAACTACCCTTATCTATCCATTTATCGACGAACCTCTTACATCCTGCCACATATTCAATCTTGGGACAACTGTTCTTCCATTACTCATGGATATTTGCCTTGTATCCAAAGTATTTGCATATATAAAGGCACGTAATACATTCGAGGTAAATTTACAATCTTCGACGGCTTTTTATACTTGTTCCCTTTCAGTTGATTATCTCTAGAATTTTTTACTCTTTTGTACTAGACCTAGTTCCACCCTTTTTCGTAGGTATTGAAATGACTTTCTAGCTGAGGAAAAATCATGCCAGCCATAAGGTAGCTGTTAGGCGGGACAAATCTTGCCAGTTGGGATCAGTTGAAAGCCAAGCCAATGGGCCCATCACATTTGGAGGAAGGAAGCATGAGCACGTAGGATTTTTTTGCAATAAGGGAGGGGTCACAAAAACCATAGTCTTCAGTCAAATTAGAATAATGCACCTTTATTCACCTTACACTATCCCCTAATTCTATAGAGTGTAAATGTGCCCAAAGAAATTAATCTTCCATCTTGTTGCGTTTTGTATATCGCAAGCATACGATGTTGTAACAAGTAATATAGTGGACATTTGAGTCCAGATTGTCGTTCTCTCGAAGACTATACTTTATTGCTAAATTTATTATTTCTGACTTCCATTTGATGGAAAAAAAAATTGAGATTTGGTGATTGTTCTTCTAATTATTTCTACTAATGGAAAATAGTAATATGCACACAAAGATCGTTGAAAATTCAAATATGGAATAGATATTAGGGCATAACAATTTCATCTATTAATTACATTTAAATCTTAATTCAAAATTCATAAATATAATATAGTGTTTGATCAAATTTTTATTGTATTCAATTTACCTTTCTCGAGTTTTCATTGAGCATATTTAACTAATTCAATTACATATCTCTATGTGAATCAATCTTAGTTAAACGCAATTTTTATTATAAGAATTCATATAACGACCATAATAATTAGCATATGTATTTCTACAAGTTATACTAAATTATCGAGGTTTAATATGTGGTCTAAATCAAAAACTCACGTCTCGTTTCGTAAAAAGATTCTCAAAATTATTGAATTGTTGATCAAGTAATCAAAATATTAAATACATGATTAAAATCAAAACATATGATTAAAGCACTTGAATCTTGAATAAAAGAACAAAGGGTCTCAATTTGATTAATTGTTTGCTCTAATGAAAAACATAGCTACTCATGATAGATGAAGAACAGCAATAAATAATAATGAAGTACATCACATGGTTTTAAATTGAGATATAAAAAAGTGGATGAATCTTGCAATAAGTTCCTCTTTTTGTACCAAATCTTGATTATAAGCCCTTGATTTCTCATTTTTCTCCTTTGATTTTACTCTCTAATTCTCCAAGTTCTGTTCTATGTATCTTAGTGTGTGGAACCCCCAACAGTGTCTCAATTCTTGTATTTATACTTTTTTCCACATTTGTGTCGGATGTAGAGTTTTTATGGGCTTTAAACGGACCAAAATTTGTGTCCTAGCTGTCTTCAGGTGAATCCTCAGCGCCTCAAAGGAATCATAGGTGGCGCCTTATTGTTAGAATTAAGGTTTTACGGTGCCTAGGTGCCATGATGGTGGCACTGAGGTGCCGACTCTCTAGAAAAATCAGTATGGCACTTCTTTTAGAATTTTTATCGTAACTTTATCTTTCAATATCCAATTAAGACGATTCAAATTAGATGTAAAGATAGCTCAAAGGACTAAAACTTTATTAGAAATAGCATTGTTCCAATTCAAACGTTTACTATATCAAAAATAGGTCTCACTTTCACGTTAAAATCTGGTACATATTTATGCATTGCAAATTAATTAGTCATATTTCACTCCTGATTTACTTTTGATTACATCCAATGGACCACCCTAAAATTCTTGAATCCTTATCATGAAGTACGACACAACTTTGAGTATTTACATTTTAATCCCCAAATTTTGGATCTTGCCATTTTCCCTCAATCTTCGCTTCTTTCTTTTAATTTCACTTTCATTGTTATAAAATGGGTCGCAAGATAATGAAAATAATGAAATAATGAAGAAGAAAATAAGAACACAAAAATTTACATGGAACCCAATTTCGGAAAAAACCATGGCAGGGGGAGAACAATCCACTATAATAAATAGTTTTGTATTTACAATATCAAGATTCCAATAATCTCAATTGAACTCTAAACGCTCAATCTCTCAATATGTTGTTGAATTTGTAGGGAATATAATGAGAATATTACAATGTGGAGATACAATGTGGAAATATATATAAACCCTTTTATTGGAGTCCAAGATGGTGAAGAAGTCCCAAAATCCGGATAAAACGAAAAAATCCCGAAAATCATGTTACTGGTAGCGCTACCATTGCAGCGCTTGGGCGCTAGGTGCAGCGCCATGTCACAATGCCTGACCACTGGGCTCAGCGGCCAGGCGCCATGTGCCGGCGCTTGGGCATCGGTCCCTGCCTCCATTTTCTTCCGTTTCAATTCTTGGTGCCTAGGCATCACGATGGTAACACCTAGACGCTAGGTCTCGGGTTAACATTCCAAAACATGCTTTTTGCCATCCAAGAGTCCCTTTTCAAGCCAAACTCCTAATTATTATTGAAATTTGATCTCCACAACTTACGACTCTACAAACTCAATTACCTTAGTCTTCCATCAATCAACCAAATTCCAAATCACATGGAATCCAATCAACCAAATATCATATCATATGGAATTTGGATCACACCACAACAAATCTCCAACTTGAGCCAAATTCTATCACAAGATATTAAAACACGTCTTCAAGTAAACACCATTTCTCCTCTTCCAAACAAGATATTTATTTATGTATTTTTTATTTTTATTTTTTGCTGAATTGCTTGTCAAAAACTAGGGGTTTGTACTGCGTATGTGACATTAGAACATTTAAGTAATTATTATATGAATGGGTGATGGGTTCCTAATGTAATGGTAATGAATTCTAGATTGCTTTTAATTTTTTGCAAAGCTCTAATGTTTTGATCTCTTATTTTTCTAATGTAGTTGTTTATATTGTCGTGCAAGCTACATCCACACTACGTGNACCATTTCTCCTCTTCCAAACAAGATATTTATTTATGTATTTTTTATTTTTATTTTTTGCTGAATTGCTTGTCAAAAACTAGGGGTTTGTACTGCGTATGTGACATTAGAACATTTAAGTAATTATTATATGAATGGGTGATGGGTTCCTAATGTAATGGTAATGAATTCTAGATTGCTTTTAATTTTTTGCAAAGCTCTAATGTTTTGATCTCTTATTTTTCTAATGTAGTTGTTTATATTGTCGTGCAAGCTACATCCACACTACGTGTTTTTAATGGTATATTTGTTCATTTACAAGTGATATGAGTGCCCAATAATTTTCAAAATGGACTGCGGACATTTTTTTCACAAGTGCTTCAATTTAATTCTAATTATATTTTAGCCTAGGGCAAATCTGGGGGCTGGTCGCAATTGTTGTCCCAGTCCCAATAATGAAAAGAACGTTAAAGAATTAGTCTCAAATCCCTAAATTTTCGCACATGATTTATCTCTAGGTTTTTTAAATAGATTGCAGGTTTAGGCTATGGAGAGGTTTCTAAACAACAGTCAAATATCCGTAGAAGCTCAAGAATAGAATAGGTCAATAGAGTTAAGTTGTCTTCAAAATAAAAGAAAAATAAACATTCCATAACTTATGTAAGATGGATTTTTTTTTTCTAAAAGCGATGAATGTAATCAAAACCTTCCCAAATTTATTCAGTTTATGTTCTGATGAAAGTGGGTTTTTTTCCTGAGAAAAAGCATTACTTAATATGTGGTGTCTCAAAACAAGTTCAATGAAATCTAGTGATCTCCAACCCAACTGTACTCAACACCAAAATTACATAAATATTATGGTCTCAGTATTATTATATACGTCAACATGATATCGTTGATATATTTGGGATGGGGTTTTTTCAATTCTCCAATCATTGATTTAAGGCTGGGGTTTTCCTTAATTCGACAGAAGACAAAAATCTAAACGATCATTAAGAGGGAGGGGTGGTTTCTGAATTTAGAAATTTCAACATCAATAACTGATGATGCAGTGATTTAGAAACAATCATGCATTAATACCTACTTCACACCTGTGAACCCATGGCTTCTCCATCCTTATATAAACCCATAATTAAGGAATCAAAATCTAGATGGACACAACATAGTAAAAAAATGAATATTTATAAAGCTTAAAAAGGTTTTGGATGGTTTCTTTTATCAGGATTCATATTGTGGCATGTAATACATGACAAACTGCTGCTGGTAAGACTCTTGTGATTCAAATGAAATTACTGTAAGCGATGTTGTTAATGACCATGCATCCCTTAAACATTAACACAAATAATTGTCTTACTATCTACCTGAAGAAAAAGATGAACAAATGAAAATGATAAAGAAAAATAAAAGAACAACTGAACTGCATTTTCTCCCTTGTCCCCACCATCTACGCAAAGTTAGTGCGCAGTCGATTTTGAAGTAAAGTGGACAAAAATACTTAGGGAAACAATATATATGTATGATGTGTATATAAATAGTTTTTTTCAAAATTCTTACATAATTTAAGAAAAATATTAAAAATGTTGCGGGAGTAGTCGCCACCCGCACCCCTTCCCTCAGCCACCGTGCCGGGCAAACTCAACCTAGGGTGGCTGGATTCTCCAGGAAATAGTACTGATCTCTAGTCCTCCATCACAAGGATAAAATGTGAAAACACTACAAGTAAAACTAAATTTTCTCCATAAACTTCATACTCTCCCCAAATGTAGAGAATTACAGACCAAAACGAAGGATTAACTGACAATATAT
>CAIGRK010065034.1:0-10901 GCA_903798315.1 Fraxinus greggii
TAGTTGTTATTGTTGACTTTTATTTGATGAATAGGATCCAATAACGACTATATTTTCAATTTTAATTGAATTTTTTACAATCGAACAAGCTTATAATTATGAGCCTCAAAAGGGTCTAATAGCAATTTCTTGAAAAATCATGAAATCCATGACCTTGGAAATGTCTATAGGTTGTATACACCAATGTTGTCCCCTCTTTCTACCTCAAAGTCAATTTGAGTGGAAAAAAATGAATATACCAAAACTTTAAAAGACAGCATGATTATGTCAATTTCCATCACGTCAATATACATTCAAATATATTTGAAGTCAACATTTCAGCCCACGGTATTTCTCCTTGCAACTTGGTATAGACAGCTCAGCCTGTGCTAAAATATACTTACAACAGTATCAGAAAATATTTAAAATTTTATCCTATTTTGTTCAATATTGTAGGAAAGGGACTAATATAAATGTTTTGATAACACTACTTGTACGTAATTATTTATAAATTGGTGTATAGATCGATGACATTTCATTATAATAAAATTTAACCGATTTCTTTCTATCCTTTTCGTCCTCTTTCACTCTCTTCTAAACTGTTTTTTCTTTTTCTTTGTACATCAATTTGTAAATAATTATGTAGAAGTAGCATCATTTTAGATATTTTGAGAGAGTGATGCTAATTCTTGCCCATTTTATAAACTAGCAACGCCATCGATTACGATGGAACGATGTTTTATACCTAGGATTTAAAGGGACGAAATCAAAGAGTTCAAATGAGGTCGAAACAAATATTGCATATAGTTTTATATGCATACATGTGTGTCAATAACCAAACATTTTCTGCTCGTGCATTGATGTTCTTTCACTCTTTAAATCAGAGTTCAAATTTCTCCAGTTTAAGCGTAGTGTATAAGCAACTATAAGGCCAAAAGCACGATCATGAAATTTGGATCGCATCACAACAGTACTAAACATAATATAAGGGTTAAAAACCATCGACCACTTCATATTGCCTTTTCCAAGATGACACAATACAAGATCAAATACACACATTTTAATTAATTACTTAGTAATTGAGAGAATGACCACCATCACTTGAAA
Source organism: Fraxinus greggii (assembly GCA_903798315.1). Classification (NCBI taxonomy): domain Eukaryota; kingdom Viridiplantae; phylum Streptophyta; class Magnoliopsida; order Lamiales; family Oleaceae; genus Fraxinus; species Fraxinus greggii. The sequence continues at coordinate 1,087 of CAIGRK010065034.1, forward strand.
AATCTAATAGATATTAAAAATTAATTACATAACTCGATATTTTGAAGCTTCTACCTAAATTAGAATGGAACCGTTGAACATTATTCCTTAATCCTTATCTATCATAAATTGAACCAAATATTATATAAATGAGATAGCGACATGTTAGACTTACCTTCACAATTTATGAAGAAAAAGAAGATTATTAAAAGTTATAAATATAGATGTACTACTTCGATTACGTTAAAATATATAAGGGTTTTTTTAATGTCCATCACGGAGTCTACTTTTAACCACATTTTCTTAATTTTCCATTGTTTACACAAAATAAGCCTGCTACGAGTTGTCCTCTATTTAATTCCATTGTTAAAAGAGAATAATATTTTTTTCAATAAAAAATTACTTCTTTAAATAGTCAAAATTACTTCTTTAAATAGTCAGATAGACGAGTCTATAGTTATTGACAAATGATCATGGGCGGATATGGGGGAGGCTGCACTGGGCTTCAGCCCAGTAAAGCTTGGCCCAGGTTCTATTTTCCTTTGTAACTTTTTTTATTCAAAAATTATATTTAGGCCTAAATGTAGAATTAGCCCACTATCCACCCTCTTTAATATTTGGACAAATTAGATTTATACCTTAAATTAAATTAAAAATTAACTGGAACAAATTATAACCGTAATTAATACGCTCTCTTCTCCCTAAACCTCAACCTAAGGCCCAACAGCATCTCTTTCAAACAATCTTCGTCTACCCTCATCTGTGTAAATCTGGAAGCTTTGCAAAAAATCCCAAAACTGCCAAGAGCCAATTATGATTCCTCTAGCCCTTCTCAATCAGTGCGTTCATTCCCTAATTTGATATCTAGTAGTAAAATTCCTCAATAAGTGCAATAATTCACTTTTTCATTTCAATTAAAGGCTAACTGCAGGAAATTGTTACAAGGGCGGCGAGTCGGAGAGTGGGGGGTTAGGATTTTGAATTGAGAGTGTTGGAATGTAAATTGTGGGATTTAGGATGACGGAAGTGATCCTCCCTGTATATGATGTGACGAATAGCGGCTCTGATAAGACCAATAACACAATTATGCAGATCAATAAGATCTTCAAAGACGGTATTGGTACCGGTGGCATCTTCCACAGCGCCATTCAGATTTATGGAGATGATGAATGGTCATTTGGGTACTGTGAACAAGGTAGTGGAGTTTTTAGCTACCCATCGACTAAGAATCCAATGTATACATTACGTGAAAGCATCAAACTTGGAGAAGCTATCTTTTCCATCTACAAGGTTAATCAGATCCTAAGGGAACTTAGTAGAGAGTGGCTTGGGCGCACTTATGATTTATTATCAAAAAGTTGCAATCATTTCTGTGACGAGTTTTGTGAAAGACTTGGTGTGCCTAAGCTTCCTGGTTCGCACACGCTGGTGATGCTGCTGTTGAAATAGCAGAAAGCACAACTCATCGATTTATGCAAGCTAAAACTGATATTGTAACTACTAGCAAAGTGGCATATCGCTTTCTTGCAGGAGTTGCTTCCAACAATTCAATTCTAAATGCAGAGTCCCCGAGCAACTCTAATAGATGAGGATCTCTTGGATTCCAAGCTACTTGGTTCAAGAACTTTATTTCTTCTGGTGCTAAACCGTCAAGTAGTTCGGAAATGGAAAATTGGGAAGATGAGAGTACACAGCAGCATCAACGATAGGATGAAGCACCGCTGAGGCAAAACTCACAACACAACATCTGATAGTGTTATGGTCCCGATCATCCTGTGCACTAGCAGGGCATGTTAAAGCTTAGGCAATTTATTTGTAAGCATAATGTTGCCGGATAACTGTCTAAAGTACAACGAATGTTAAACATCATTGCATTATGCTGTTCTTTGTGAAACAGATGTCATAGTTGAGTTATTTGTGAAGCACAGTGCTATTGTCAAATTACAATGTGAACTCGGGTCACTTTTTTATGCTTTTGTTACTTTTTTAAGTTTATATCACTTTTTTTAAATTGGCATGAGAGGGTTCTAAATAAAAGAGGTCTTTAAATAAGTATCTCACTGAAAAAAATGACCTCAAAAATCTTTTGTTTCTCACACAAATCAGTATACTACAACCTTTTTTTAAGTATATGTCACTTTTTTATATTTATTTTCACCAATAAATCTGTTGAGGCTCATGAAGAAAGTGGGATGTTTTGGAAGTGCTACGGAGATGTTTAACTTGGATTTTAGAAAAGTGACAAGGTCTTGTGTCATGCCTCAACCGGGCAAATAATAACTCAATTATGTTACACCAATATGAAAATTGCCAAATTGTCACGTTTTTGAATTTATGTCACTTTTTTTAGAGTTCGTCACTTTTTATTAAATTTTTATCACTTTTTAATGTTTGTTACTTTTTTTGTCAATTTTTTGAAAGTTTTATCACTTTTTAGAGTGACAAACATTATTATTTTTTAATAAAAGTGATATTGTATGTCATTTTTTAATAAAAAAGTGACACTTAATTTTAAAAAGTGATGGTTGCTCATTTTTTCAGTGTCACTTTTTTTTATTGTCACTTTTTCTATTAAAAAAGTGACAATTAATTTTACACAGTATTTTTTACCTCCAAAACATGTTTCATATGATTTTTCAAAATACCCTTAATTTTAAAAATATTCCTATAAGTTCCCCTTTAATATTTGCCCACTTCTAGCTTAATTTCTTAAATGGACCAAATTTTTGAATTTGGCCACTTCCAAATCTTTTGCCCAAAATAATATAACTACTTTCAAAATTTAATGTAGTAAGTGAAATGCAAAGAACAAATTTATTTTTGACGCAGTAGTCCAAAGAAATAAAACCCAAATGAGATGATAGAATTAGATTTTAACCTCTCCATATCAGAAAGCGTATCCCTGTTAGTAGGCTTTGAGCAAGAAAATTATCTAGTGAAACTAACCATACATATAAATTATGGTAAGGGAAAAAAAACCATGAAAAACTTAAAAGTAATTAAAATTTAATTTTATGTATGTTTCATTTATTAATTAATTATACTAATAAGTTAAAAATTACTTATTGACCATGAAATAGATGTTATTATTAAAATATATAACTTGCTTTATATTTAACTTTATCAGTAAAAATAAATAATATTTCTTAAAAAAATATTTATTTATAAATGAATATTATTAAAAGTATATTATTGAAGTGAATCAAACATAAATGCGAGATAAATCCGATTTATGTGGACTCTCGATATTTTTGGTCAGTTTTACCACTTCAGGTGGGTTTAAAATGTGTTGATATATAAGACTAATGCCTACATTAGATAATATTTTCAGAATAGTGTATTTTGACTAAAAACCTTTAATAGCTAGAATCACGTGTTCTTTTTAGGCCTCGAGTCTTATAATAGTGCTCAATAGGTTTTTCTTAATTTTTTATTGGTGAGTATACATCATTCATTCACGTCTATCATGCTTCCGTACATTTTATATTTTCTGGGAAGTGTCGAATTTTTATTTGGTAAGAAAAGCTACGAAAATCTAATAGGACATCTTAAGGAATGATGTGTTGATACTTATTTGAGTATCTGACTCACTTTGTCACGAGTATCATGAGCTTAGTCTTTTAAACTAGATTTGGTGTGGCATAGAGCATCTCACATGGTATGAGTTCATTGATTTTTTTTTTTTTAAATTTCAGTCAACCTTAATATCTTTACCTGGCTCTGCCCCTGCGAATGATGCATGGAGATGAGGTTGAAAAAACTATAGGTTTGGAACATAATTGTAATTTGATGAAGAGTTTTGTTACATTGTCGGAATGTGTTGACAGATAGCATTACAGATACATAGGTGTCAAGCATTAATTGGTACTTAAAAAAAAAATAAGTTTTCTGATAGCCAATGCAGTCCCTCCACCTGTGCTTCGATAACCCCTTCTAACGAAAGCTTTTGACGATGTAGCAAAACTCTTCGATGAATAGGTTGCAATTTTCCCTGGAAAAAAAGGTTAGAATATCTTCTTTTGTAAGGCACGTTGCTCCAGAAAGTATTTTGCCAACTTTTTCTAAAGGCCCCTCCAGGTTTCTGATTGGTTAAGAAAAAATCAAGTCCATTTTATTAATTCACAGAATCAGATTCTATATGCAAATGGGGTACACTTTATAGCAGGCTATTAAAGCAATAATTAATAAAAAGGCACTGCATCTACATCTGCATGTAGACTCCAAATTAAAGCTGTAAATGGCATCATTTTCACATCTTGATTGATCAATCATTCAACATATCCTATTCTCAATGTTGATTCTCGACTCGAATGTTAGAACAAACTCTTCTCGATTTCATTTAACAAATACATATCAACTCATTTACCCGAGTATTAGAAAAATGCTTTGTTAAAACACCCTTTTGAGCACTTTAAGATGTGCATCGATCGAAATGAAATTCACAATATCGACTATTGAGTCATATTGTCCCTACCATCTATAATATGTATAACCATGTTTAGAAATTTTCGTGATCATCATGGATACAATTATTTGGTTTAATCCAGTATATACCACTCTGTAAACCACTCACACCAAAATATACAAATTACTGGGCTGCCTTTAACTTTATTTCCCTACATTTGCATGAAAATTTTCCAGAACTAGAAAAAAGAGCCTTTCTTTTAGCAGCTGTAAAAGTGTCTTTATACGATACTTTAACCCTTTCGTTACAGAGCGAGCAAAAGAGAGAGAGAGAGAGAGAGAGATTCTTGAGCTGCATGTATAGAATATAGAGATGTTCGTGTAATGAAACTCCATTGCACTTTCTGAAAATCAGCTAAATGGGAAGAGCAACGAGGTGGTTGAAGGGCCTTTTCTGGATAAAGAAAGACAGGGATAGGAAACAAAATTCAAAACATTCCGGCCATTCGACAATGGGGTTGTGCAATAAATCAACAACTATACCGCCCAATATTACACATTCCGAGGCTGCATGGCTGAGATCTTTCCACAGAGAGATTGAGAACGAGCAAAACAAGCACGCAATGGCGGTAGCTGCCGCCACAGCCGCGGCCGCAGACGCAGCCATGGCTGCCGCCCAGGCGGCAGCTGCTGTCGTGAGGCTTACTGCCGGTCAGGGTAAAGGCAGCCGGGAAATTCGGGCTGCTGTCAAGATTCAAACTGTGTTCCGAGGATACCTAGTAAGTAGTTACGTTGATATCAGTGTGTTAATGACACGATTTTTAATTTTTTTGTCTGTTTTTGTGAAATGAATTTGCTTGTAAATGCGAAAAACAGGCAAGAAAAGCTCTGAGGGCGTTGCGAGGATTAGTGAAACTACAAGCACTAGTGAGAGGCTATTTGGTGCGTAAACGGGCCGCGGCCACAATTCATTGCATGCAGGCCCTTATAAGAGCACAAACCAATGTCCTGGCCCGAAAGACTCGTCGATTCAACACTCAACTGGATGCTCGAAAATCTGTGGTCAGAATTTTAAATTCATCACAAGTACAAAGCTAATCTTGATAGGGTAATTTGAGAACAATTATATGAAATATATGCTTTTTTTCTAGCAGGATAAATTTGTTAGTACAAGAAATGAGCACAAATTGGCAATCCACAGCAGAAGGCTTTCTGCCTCATACGAAAGCCCGAAAATTGTGGAGGTTGATACAGGGAGACCTAGATCAAGATCCAGAAGAACTAACACATGGATGCCGGATTCCAGGGATGACTTATTAGGTCAATCAATGTCATCTCCACTTCCGGGCCGATTCCCAATAAGCTTATCGATGCCGGACTCGAGGAATATCCGGGACGTAACCGGGATCGAATGCCAAGGTTTCTTTACAACACAAGTCAGTACTACTCCAAGGTTTGCCAATTACGGTGAGTGTGATGGATCAGTTACACCTGCAAGAAGTTTTTGTGTGGAAAGCTATTTCAGGAACACTGTAAACTACCAAAATTATATGGCTAATACACACTCATTCGAAGCTAAGTTAAGGTCCCAAAGTGCCCCAAAGCAAAGGCCCGAGGCCGGCCCTAAAAGAAGACTGTCCCACAAAGAAATTAAGGAATCAAGAAACAATCTTGATGGTGTCAGAATGCAGAGGTCCAAAGAAGCCCCAAAAATGCCATAAATTTCAACAAAGATATTGATTGACGGGAAATTTCATTTAGATTCCTGAACCGGGCATTTCACTTAATTCTGTAATAATTAATTTAGTTGATACGATCCATTGATCTTGTATTTTTGGACTTTATTTTTTTGTATGAAGTGTGACAACATCTCTAAGCCCAAAAAATTAAAATTAAAATTAAATAACATTCGAAATCCAACCAAGGTTGTGTAAGCTCTATGATTTATTTTTGTTGTTTTGAAAGCAGCCTATGGTATCAAATATTGAGCTCAGCTCACTCTGCATTAATTAAACGTCGACAATAATTCTTCTAATTCACATGTTAATATCTAACAAGTAAGGCTATTCTAAACATACACGATTCAACTCTTTTTAACGCTCTAGTGGAATCTGTCTGTTATGAGCTCATTTGTTGAGATGACGGTTAGAAAATGATAAGAAATACTCAATACTATGATAAACTCATAGGAGAGCATGAAATGTTTTATATATCTTTATTGATCAATTTTGCATGTATATATATACACTAAAGCTATAGAAAGATTGTGCCATTGTGGTAAAGAAATATTAATATAAAGGAAAGAAAATAATATCTTAATCAATTAAGCCAATCAATATAGTGGGTGTTTGGTGGAGATTAAAATTAGATTTTTAATAGATTGTGATAAAAGTTTTTGAAATGTGTGGTTGAATAGATGTGGGATCCATGAAAAATATGGTTAATATTGATTGTTTGACTTTTACTTAAATTAAAATCTGATTTTAATCTGAAACAAATATTGTCATAATCAAATACTTCTTAAGTTGGTCCTTTTTTTTTTTTTTTTCGGGGGGAAGTACCTATATGTTATCAAAGTCTTTTAGCATCTTTATATTGATAGTGTACGTTAATCTTAACTGCACAAGTTTAGGTTGAGCCTTGTTTTGGTTGTTAGTCTTCTCGCTCACTTGTCACCTTAAAGCTCAATTAATGATAAGAAAAGAACCTCATTTAGGAAGAAGGATTTCGAGTGGGGGCGACACCCACAACAAACAAGCTGTGAATTTGAGATAGAAAGAAAGGAGTTCAATCTAAGCAAGCGAATCGATTGGTCAGCCCATGCTCCGCAGAAAATTCTACGCATATGGTATTAAAAAAAAGACTGTTGCTTTTAAGCTTAAGAGAAGGCCCTTGTTTTCATTTGTTTTCATTTTTATTTTAACTTTACGGGGTTGTCCTCAGCTGAGATTTTAATGAATTTTAAAATTTCTTTTCAATTCAGGTGTTCTAAATTGAGATTTTAATAAATTTTATTGGAATTCTTTAAAATTTAAGCATCCCCAATAACTCATGCATTTATAAAAATTTCATTAATAGAGGATTTCAAGATATATGGATAGATTTCAAATAAAAAAAAAAACACGTTACAAACTTTTTAAAAATTTCGCAATTTTTAATGAGATTCTTACAGATACTGTTGAAATATATTAAAATTCAAGAAATTAATTAGAATTTATAATATTTTAATTTATTTTAAAAGATTATAAATCTAATAAATTTAGTGAATTTGAATAGATTTCCAAAAAAATCATAAGAATCTAATTTAAAATGATGAAATTTTAGAAGAGTTTCTTAGGTTTATTTTTAAGTTTGAAATTCATTCAAATCTTTTGAAATCCTTTAATTAATGAAATTTTTATAAATTCACACGTTATTGAAGATGCCTTGAAATGACGAAATTCGACTCAACTAACCTCTGAGAGNAGATACTGTTGAAATATATTAAAATTCAAGAAATTAATTAGAATTTATAATATTTTAATTTATTTTAAAAGATTATAAATCTAATAAATTTAGTGAATTTGAATAGATTTCCAAAAAAATCATAAGAATCTAATTTAAAATGATGAAATTTTAGAAGAGTTTCTTAGGTTTATTTTTAAGTTTGAAATTCATTCAAATCTTTTGAAATCCTTTAATTAATGAAATTTTTATAAATTCACACGTTATTGAAGATGCCTTGAAATGACGAAATTCGACTCAACTAACCTCTGAGAGGTGAACATGTGTTCATGAGGAATTTAAATTTACCTATTAATAAATGTAAAAAGGTCATAGTTATTAATTAATCCAGATGGATTTATATGTACAACTATCATACGTTGAATTACCGCAATTAATAAATTATTGAAAAATAAATTACACTTGAAAATTGTTGATGGAGAAAACCCATATAATTGGATAAAAACTCCGGGCCCAAGTCAGTAAAAATCCACTATAAATTAATCAACTTACAGTATTATCAGATTCGATTAACACTAGTACTTTCTGATCTCCCGGCTGTAATCACCAAAACTCTCCTGAATTGCGTGCTCCAGCACCAACTCCCAACCTTCTGAATTCGTTCATCTCATTTAGATCAATGTGAAATCCTCGTTCTCTAACAACTGAAACTCCGGTTACCTTTCTTGATTTTCAGAACTCTGACAGATATTTTGGAAGTATGTACTTTGGTGTTTGGTATATGTGAAGTTGATGTTTTTCAATGCTATGAAGAAATTAAAAAGAAGGTTAAACTATGTCGGAAGTAATTTCTTATTTCTTTCAATGTTCACATAGATTTTTTGAATGGAGGAGTGGATATATATAGTGTAGAGGTTTTGGGTAGTATGTGCTGGATAAAACCTTGAAAATGTGAATTAGATTTTTTTGGGATACAGTGTCGCTCAGCGACAGGAGAGCGACGGTATGTCGCTCAAGAGAGGTCCAGGCGACAGGCGGGCGGCGCAATTTATGTTTTTCCGCTCGAGTGTCAGTTGGGTGATAGGCTAGAGAAATTATGGCGACTCTTTTCTCTGCGTTCCATAGTCGAATCATATGACTTCTAACTCACCTATACAACTTACCACTTGACATTTTGACTTTTAAAAGCTCTTTTTCAACAATAATTTGTAAAAAAGATTGCTAACATCTTTAAAACGTAATAAACTCATCATTTGACATTATGTGAGAAAACATGTATTATATATCAAACAAATTTATTCTAATCTACCCAAAACCAACTGACTTGGCTGAATCTTGCTTTTCCTTTAACCAACCCGTTTCCTAGAAAAAATAATTCAAATACCAAGTGTAAAAGCACGTGAAACAGTAACATGAATAAAAGTATTTGAGATAATTATTCATAAATTCATCAACATACCAGCTAAATTAAGATGCAATATCAATGTAAGCTAATACACCAAAACCAAGCATTGATATCACTAAATATCGAAACTTAATCTAGCTAAAACGAAGAAAATATTATATACATCTGAAAAGTGTCAAAAAATATGTTTAACTCAAATATCATATACATCTCCTTCTTTTGTCACAAATGACAAAGGTAACAACAATATATAATAACTCAAATATACAGTTAGCATGCACAAGCATAATCAATGATGAGTAAACTTTTCCACATACTCAATTCAAGTCTAAATAGAGTAAATTGTATAAGTGACTCATGTGTATTAAGTGTTACTAATTCCTTGTGTTCAAGACTCCAAACTTTACATTTGTGAGAAAGAACATGCTAAACATTACTGTTAAATCAGTTTATTCATATACTAATAAAAGTCAAACCAATAATCTATATTATGACCTATAAATAAAACTGATTTTTCATAGAAAGCTCATTTTTCATGTATACTATTCTTTTATCCCCATAACTTTGAGCATATATACATTTT
>CAIGRK010065066.1:0-11207 GCA_903798315.1 Fraxinus greggii
AAAGAATTAAAAAGTGACTTCTTGCTATTTAATTCGTTAGTATTTTTAATTCCGCTATACACCTATTCACCTCCTCTCTAAGTGTTATTAGGGTCGAACTTGCGTTTTTCAAATTTGTCGTGTAAGAATGCTGGAGCTTTACGGTGTTTGAATTTGTCGCATCCATATTTGGGAGAAAATGTACATTTATTCGTATTTGGTATAGGCGAAATTCCTCTTAAAACTAGAAAAAAAAAATCTCGAAAATCTATATTTAAATTAGGGTAACATTTGTTTCAATGACTACAAGTATTGAATCCTATAAACATCCATTTCAGGTTTGCTAATTGCTGCACTATTTGAAGGCAAGAAGTACTGATTGATTTAATGGCATAATCGGCAAAAGATATGCAGAGAATTTTAGTATCAGGCATCTATGACAGCCACGCGCGGCATAGTGTCAAAAATCAGTATGTAACTTGATGCTGATTTTACCGTCTCCACATCTGTTTCTATTGAGTACAAGGAATCCTCTGAATAGAATTAACCTTTAAATACACGATATACTCATAGTTTGATAATTTTACTAAAATTTTAAGCCTTTATTTTTAAACAAATTACAAAGATTAGTTACTTTAGACCATGGAAGAGTTAATGGCNTTTAGTATCAGGCATCTATGACAGCCACGCGCGGAATAGTGTCAAAAATCAGTATGTAACTTGATGCTGATTTTACCGTCTCCACATCTGTTTCTATTGAGTACAAGGAATCCTCTGAATAGAATTAACCTTTAAATACACGATATACTCATAGTTTGATAATTTTACTAAAATTTTAAGCCTTTATTTTTAAACAAATTACAAAGATTAGTTACTTTAGACCATGGAAGAGTTAATGGCACATGGTTATCTTGATACTTATTATGTTCCAACCGCCCTTATTGTTCCCGTTTCACTTTGATAGCAACACAGAAGTCTGAAATTTTATTCATCTCATTCTCCAGTAAAATATTGCCGGCTTTGAGATCTCAGTGAATAATTTTCAATCCTGAATCTTGATGAAGGTGAAGAACACCATGAGCAATACTAATGATGATTTTGAAACGAGTTTGCTCAAGCTTGACTCCAACGTAATTCAAGATTTTAATGAAACTTGAGCCTGAATCTATTAATTACAAATGCATTCATGCAGTAATAAGTCAATTACTGAGATAAGCCAGACACAATATTGAGCTCAAATTTGAGTGGCATATATATACTTTTACATCTGAATTGCAGAACATCTAAATATCTGCCATAGTTTTATAAATGGCCTTCATTGAAAATATAAGATGAAAAATAGTTTGATGAAAAATTTGAAGACATTTGCATTCATACATACTTGCACATACAGAGGACATATACGAGCCCTGTCTCATATAAACAAGCCAAAATATCAAGGGCACGCTTGGTTACTCCGACGGAGAAAAAGATTTCGAAGGAAGCTTTGTTGTATTAAACAAACGTAGAAGAGAGAGAGATATAATATGAAACTACCCTTATTTTTATTTACTGAGGTCGAACTTTGTTGCTGAAAAGCCTGTTGAAATCACTTTCAATACCTGATATTGAGGAGTGGACCGATTCTCTTCTCTTGAATGGTTTTGCCCTATTCAGGATTGCATCCCACGGCCTCAACCATAATAGCTTATAAATATTGGTTTTTCTCCTATCCGCAGGTGTTCTTCTACCTGAAGGCAAAACATTCTGAACCACTTCACTTTTGGTTCTTTCTTCCGAAGGAGGTGAGATATTCTGCACATCTACAGAGGAGATTTCTTGTACCCCAGTACTAGTTAATTTGATAGTTTCCCTTGAACAAGGCTGGACACCATCAGAAGTAGTCATCTTTGAAACAGAAGACTTCCAGCTCTCCTGTTGCTTCAAAGCAATCTCAAGTTGTACTACAACTTGAGCCATTGTATGCCGTTTCTTTGGTTCATTGTGCAAGCATCTTTTAGCAACTTCCACAAATGTCTTCAGGCAATCAGGTGATATTTGTCCCCTTAGACTTGGAGCAGCAATCTGATCAATGTTTCCCTCACGGATGCAATCTTGAGCCCACATAATGAGACTGTGTTTATCCTCGGCAACTGTTGGATACACTGCTGGTCTTCCACACAATACTTCCAGCAACACAACACCAAAGGCATACGCATCACTCTTCCTTGTCAGTTTACGTGTTCTGAAATAATCTGGGTCAAAATACCCAAATGTGCCTTTAACATTTGTGCTAACATAGCTTTGTACGTAACTTTTATTTTGCAGTTTGGCCAACCCAAAATCTGAAATCTTAGCCTCCAAATTTTCATCCAGCAGGATGTTAGAAGCCTTTATGTCACGGTGTATGATTCCATGATTGGTGCCAGAGTGAACGTAGTCTAGTCCTCTCGCAACACCAATGCAGATCCTTAGGCGTTGCTTCCAAGAGAGAGAATAATGATAATCACTCTCACCACGAAGTCCAAAGAGATGGTCAGCCAATGTGCCATAGGGAATATATTCATAAAGAAGGATCATTTCTTGGTGCTCATTGTAGTAGCCGACTAAAGAAACAAGATTAGTATGCTGGAGCTTCGAAAGTGTAGCAATCTCTGTCCAAAACTCATGTTCTCCTTGCTTGGAGTTGGACTTTAACCTCTTAATGGCCACCAGCTGTTGCCCATTTTCAATGAATGCTTTGTAGACATTACCTAATCCACCCTTTCCGATAACAAGTGTATCACTGAAGTTATCTGTGGCTGATTGGATCTCAGCAAGGGAATAATGACGACAGAGTCCTCCAGTCGAGATTGATGGCTTGTTTCTGTCCTCAATAGCGTTGGCTTCCCAGATTTGCCGCAACCTAAAAGCAATGATGTTGACAACAGTGATTATAATTACTGCACCAGTTACAACCGCGTTTCTTCGACAAAAAATTGACAATAATATTCGTAGAGTTCCAGATGATGAAGCTTGTGTGGGAGACGAGGGGTATAGAGAGGCAAGACTATTGTACAGGTTGCTCAACTTGCATATCTCCAACCCTCTAAGGGGTCCATCTATCAATTCACCCTTCAACAGAAGGGAAATTTTTAGATCACGCCGAGCCTCTTCTTTTTGTCGTTTAACCATTACTATATAGTCTCTGTACCAAAGGATGTCATTGTCGCCCCTCTCTTTTACTATATCAACATTAGTTTCGGCAATCATGTCATTTATGAGGACAGTGTACACCATATTGCCAGTCTCTGCCATACGCTTTCCTTTCTCGTAGAAATGAAGCCTTATCAAGAATCCAAATCCAACATCTACAGATATTTTCCAGGTGAAAGTGTTGATCTTGTTTTTCTTTTTATATGAAACTGAATCCCACATCCTAAATTTACCAGAATTATCTACTGATGTGAGATCCCATATAATATTAAATCGCTCCACGATTTCAAGTGCTGTGTTTTTGTCAATATAGATTCGAGACTTTTGGCCAACCACTTGGGCTCCAAGACCACCACCATGAGAGTAATAAAGGTCAGTAGGCAAGGATATTACCTCAATTCCATTTATAAAAGCATATGCTTTATGTGACTGGCTATGTTCGGGAGAGAAAAAGTTATGGTCAACAGTTGATTTTCTTCTATATTGATGCAGTATTCCTTAACGAAAGATTTTACACTGAGTGCATCAGCAGTTATTGAAGCACTAAAGTTACTAAGGAGGGTGAAATGCCCAACTTGAACTGTGAAAAAGTCTCGAGACTTCTTAAATTGCCAGTATAAAGCCAGACTAAAGTGTAGGCGAATAAGTTTGAGACCTGCCCTTACTCGAAAAGTATAAGAGAATTGTGATTGAGAGATTCGTGCTGTCTTGTGAGGGACGGGATCCACTGAAGCCAAATTATGGATGGTGCTTGAGCTGGTGGATGAGCCCTTTATTTGTGGTGGGGAATTCGATATATCTCCAACCCATTCCCTGCCATTGAAAGCCGTTGAAATGCCAGTGGAACCACAGTTAATTGCTACATCCCCATTGAGGTAATAACCTGCAGAATGCTCTGTAAAGATGAAAAGAAGATGAAGGATGATAAAGAACAGATTGACCCTTGAGCTGGATGCAGATACATATTGTGATTGTATATTTTGGTGTAAACAAGAGAGGATGCTAGCAGTTTATGGTCTATGCAAGAGACTTCTGTACATTAAGATTTGTCAAAGTCAATTGGTTCTGCACAATTGCCGGTCCTGCACAATTGCCTAGTAACTTCATCCACATGAGAGCTAGTTTATTCGAAGTCACTAGAAAATGACAAAAAAATAAAGAAAGCTACAAATCAAGACTTTTTCCATGCCCGGAGCAATTTAAGTTTTTACTAATAGAGGTTTTTCTTGAACATTTTTTTTTTACCTTTCCTACTCATGACATCAGTTAAAAACGCTATCTCCCGGCTTTTGATTATTGGTAATTTACTAACTCTGATGAGGCCAAAATGACATGACGGAATAGGAAACAAGAATGCATTTCTCATTGATATGGACGCCCGGATGGCATATAATATGTTTTGGAAACATGTACTGTTGATTAATGCCTTTGGAATTAAATTTCAGATTGAATGTAAAACGAAACTCAACCTCTTTTGCTGTCTTATAGGAGCTTTTCCTTTGTATTTGCTCCGTCCGAATTTGATAAAATTGCAGCTACTTTTAGATTGTTCCAATGTTTCTAGATGGGTGCCAGGGGCCCATGAATTTTTCTTAGAAGTATTCTAGCAAATATTTTTTCCCATCCTTTTTGTTTATTTCCGCATCAACGCAACTTACTTATGTGATTATTGTCAATAAGTTAATTTTTATGATTGCAGACAACAGTATCTGACTTGATTGAGAGATTTTATGATCAAAAGAAAGGATTTTTTTTTTTTTCCTTCAACGATTGCTTGGCTGGAAATATTTACCCAAAAAGGCAGTTCAATGCTGTCTATAAATAGCAACTGTAAGTTGGAATCTCCACATTTATCATGTCTCCTTTCCCTGGCTTTGTAGTTCATATTTTCTCTTACCTGGGAACTTTAGATCTCTAATAAAAGTTAAGTTACTGATTTTTTTGAGATTTGTTGTTGAAAAAGACTAACCTTCTTTGTGTCTCTTACATTCTTTTCAAGAAAGTACTTTCACTTTCTTTTTTCTTTTTTAAAAGCTTAGCCTAACATGCTCTTGATAGACCCAAGAGTTTTGCTGCTGGATGAAGCTAAAAGTGTTGTATATGCTGAGTGACCAAATGCTTGTAATTTGATATATTCATTTGGGTGCTCTTAAATTCACTGTTATTTGGAAATCTTTGTTTTAGCTTTCATCATTTATCTAAAGAAGAATTCAGAAGGCTCTTCTTCATCATGTAATTTTCATTTTCAAGAATGAAAATAACAGTATCTTGAATGCAAATGAGTTGAAAAATAATTTCCATAGAAACTCTCCATTTTCTTTCTTTTTAACTCGTTAAATTTGGCGAAAAGAAAGAGGTAATCCCAGTTCCTACGTACGAATTTGGAGGGAAAGCTAGAAACATAGTAAATGAGAATCCTGACATGTAGTTACATAGAAATACAAAAAGTTCATGATTAATGATGTTGCTAGTGGGTACTAGTAATACAAAAGAGTTTTAAATTGAATCACAAAGGATGCAGACGTGGGCGTGCTTTCTATTGACACTCAAACTCTCTAATAGTTACCTCATTCGTGGAGTTGATGTAAGCATACTTCAATCTAGATTCTGTATCAAACCAAAATCCAGGTAGTTTTGGTAGTGGCAACGAACACCTTCTCCTTCCAACATATCTAGCACAGACCGCATTGTTGGTCGATCATCTGCTCGTTCTTGGACGCATAAAAGACCAATTTGTATACAGCTTAATGCTTTATCTGCTGAAAACTCACCCCCTATTGATTTATCCAACAACTCTAGTGCTTTCCCTTTGTTCCACATCTTCCAGGCCTGAACAGTTAGAAAATAAAAGCATATTACCCATTTCTTAGTTATAATCTGGTGACATCAAGTATTATCAGGAATCCTGCTGCACCTTCTGGGACAGCTACCTACTGTTTATGAGTTAGTTACTTACACGCTCAACAAGTTTTCCAACAGGAAAAGTTCGGTAACTTCTTATGCCACTCAAAATCTCTAAGACAACAACTCCAAAGCTAAAGACATCTGACTTGACTGATAATACACCGTGCATGAGATATTCTGGAGACATATAGCCACTATAAATCATATTAGATTAATTATAAAAATTAGCGTGTTACTTAGATGAAGCTAGAGTTATGCGTCATTGTGTTAATACTTACTGTGTTCCAACTATGCGGGTAGTTATTTCTGTTTGATATTCTTCTAAACTTCTAGCAAGGCTGAAGTTTGAAATTTTAGGCGTCATCTCATTGTCCAGTAATATATTGCTAGTGTCGAGATCCCTGTGAAAAATTCTCAATCCCGAATCTTGATGAAGATAAACAAGACAACGAGCAATACCTATGATGATTTTCAAACGTATGGTCCATCCAAGTTCTTGACGTCTTGCTTCATCTGTCTCATTTCAAGTCAAATGAGCTCATATAAAGTTGACCAATACTTTATTTGTGCAAAAGAAAGAACATGATATTCCAGAAATGAAATAATTTTAGTTCTGAAAAAAGAGAAAATGACTGAAATCTAACCAAAAATGTGAGCGTCTAGACTTTTGTTCCCCATAAACTCGTATACAAGTATACTTTCTTCTTGATGAAAGCAGTATCCAAGTAGTTTAATGAGATTCGGATGCTGAAGTCTGGAAATCAGAAGAACCTCATTTTTCACTTCAGCGAGGCCTTGTCTGGAATTTGATGGAACCTTTTTAACAGCTACTTCCTGTCCTGTAGATAATACACCCTACACAACAAAGAATAAATAGCATTAGCAGAAATATTGAACTTCAAAAACACCATCTTAAGGGAGAGGTTGGGAATTAGAAGTCTAGCAAACACCACCTTGTAAACACTACCAAATCCACCAATTCCAATATTATTTGAACGCGAGAATTTATTAGTTGCAGCTGCAATAATTTCCCAATCAAACCTATGCAAATCCACATTCTCTTCAAAATATTCTGAAACATAATAAGAGTTCTCATTAACCGTGAGACTGGAAATGGATAGAGCCAGCTATGCATCATGTTCAAAGTAAGACTAAGAAATGACTTTTTGCTGGATCTAGGCTCCATTGTGTTAAAAGAAAAACTAATAAAATTTGAGCTCATCTTTTCTAATTATCAAACAATGCATTTCCTCAACTAATTCAATTATTGAGATAGATTAGGTACAATTATGAGCTTGAATTTGAGGCTTGTATGAGCTGTTTCATTTACTGAACAAGCCAAATATCAAAGTCTGCGCCAATTAAATATATGATTCTGAGGAAGTGTTAACATAATAAGTACACAAGATAAACAGATCACACGCCAAAATGTGAAGAATATATGATAACTGCATTTATTTCTGCTTATGGAGCTTAAAGTGAGTGAGCTAAGAAAACCATTTGGAATAGCTTCCAACAACGAGGTTATTATTAGCAATGTCTGTGGTTAGTGCAATACCTGATATTGAGAAGGGGTCCAATTCTGTTTTCTTGGATGCTTTTACCCTGTTCCAGAATGCATCCCATGGCCAAAACCGTGATAGCTTATAAGCATTGGTGTTTCTCTTATCCACTGGCGATCCCCTGCCTAAGGGCTCAGCATTCGGAAGCATTTTGCATTTGTTTCTTTCTGCCGATGGAGGTGCGATATCCTTCTCCTCTACAGAAGACATTTCTTGTATCTCCGTACTAATTGATTGGACAGTTTCCCCAGAACACGGCCAGACACCGTCAGCACTAGTTATCTCTTTGACATATTCCTGCTGTTCCAGTGCAAACTCGAGTTGTACCACAACTTGAGCCATTGTAGGCCGTTTCTTTGGTTCATCATGCAAGCATCTTTTTGCAACTTCCAGAAATGTCATCAGGCTTTCTGGTGAAATTTGTCCCCTCAGACTTGAAGAAATAATCTGATCGACTTCTCCCTTACTTATGCAGTCTTGAACCCACATGGTGAGACTATGTTTGTCGTCCGTGGCTCTTGGATCCACTGCTGGTCTTCCACACAATACTTCCAACAGCACAACCCCAAAGGCATAAGTGTCACTCTTCCTTGTCAGTTTACGGGTTCTAAAATAATCTGGGTCAAAATACCCAAATGTGCCTTTAACGTTTGTGTTAATGTAGCTTTGCGCATAAATTTTCTTTTGAATTTTGGCCAACCCAAAATCAGAAATCTTAGCATCAAAATTCTCATCCAGCAGGATGTTCGAAGCCTTTATGTCGCGGTGTATGATTTCATGATCTGTACCACTGTGTAGGTAGTCTAGTCCACGACCCACCCCAACGCAGATCCTTAGGCGTTGCTTCCAAGAGAGAGAAGAATGATAATCACTCTCGCCATCGAGTCTAAAGAGATGATCAGCCAACGTGCCACTGGGAATATACTCATACAGAAGAATCATTTCTTGAAACTCATTGCAGTATCCGATTAAAGAAACAAGATTAGCATGATGGAGCTTTGAAAGTGTTCTGACCTCTGTCCAAAACTCATGCTCTCCTTGCTTGGAATTGGATTCTAACCGCTTTATGGCTACAATTTGTGGCCCATTATCAATGAATCCTTTGTAGACTTTACCAAACCCACCTTTTCCGATAACAAGTGCATCATTGAAGTTCCCAGTGGCTAATTGTATCTCAGCAAGCGAAAAAGGACGACAGATTCGTTCAGTCGAGGCTGATAACTTGTTCCTATCTTTGGTATAATTAGCTTCCCAAATTTGCATCAATTTATGAGTAATGACGTTGATTACAGCAATTATAATCACTGCACCAGTTGCAATTGTGTTTCCATGACCTAAAATAGACAGAAAATTTTGCGCAGTCACAGATGATGGAGATCGTGCAGGAGGCAAGGGGTTCGGACTAGCTAGACTGTTTTCTTGGTTGCTCAACTTTAATATTTCAAATCCCTTAAGGGCATCCTTTATCTGAAGGGCAAGCAGTATATCACGCCTGCCCTCGTTTTTGCGTCCTTTCACCATCACAATGTAGTCTCTGTACCAAAGGATGTCATTGCCACCCTTCCCTTTATCGACATTAGTTTCGGCAATCATGTCATTTATGAAGACCCTAAACACCAGGTGGCCAGTCTCAGCCATCTGAAGTCCTTTCTCACAAAAATGAAGCCTCAACAAGTACCCATATCCAACATCCACAGGTATTTTCCAGGTGAAATTGTTGATCTTGTTTACCTTTTTATTTGAAACTGTTCCCCACATCCTAAACATACCAAAATTTTCTATTAATGGGATGGTATTCCAAATGATATTTAATCGGTGCATGACTTCAAGTGCAGTGCTGTTATCAATGTAGATTCGAGATTTTTGGCCAACCACTTGGGCTCCAAGATCACTAACATGAGAGTAATAAAGATCAGGAGGCATGGATATTACCTCAATTCCATTTATGAAAGCATATGTTTTATATGACAGGCTATGTTCCGGAGAAAAGATTATGTCCAAAGTACGAGTTTCTCCTATATTGATGCAGTATTCCTTAACAAAAGATTTTACACCAAGTGCATCAGCAGTTATCGAAGCACTAAAGTTACTGAGGAGGGTGTAAGGCCCAGCTTGGACAGTGAAAAAGTCCATAGACTTTTCAAAACTCCGGTATGAACCCCGACTAAAGTGAAAGCGAATAAATTTGTGACCTGGGCTTAATCGGAAAGTATAAGAGAATTGTGTTTGAGAGATTCGTGCTGTATTGTAGGGAACAGGATCTGTGGAAACCAAATTATGGACGACGCTTGAGCTGGTGGATGAGCCCTTTATTTGTGGCAAGGAAGTAGATTTTGATTTTATATCTCCAATCCATTCCCTGCCACTGAAGGCAGTTGAAATGCCGGTGGAACCACAGTCGATAGCTATATCCCCAGAGAGGTCATGTGCAGAGGTGATAAGAAGATGATAAAAGAAGAAAAAGACCAGACTGATCATTGAAACTGGATGCAGGTACATCTTGTGATTGTACTTTGGTGTAAAACAAGAGATGATGCTAGCAGTTAATGGTTCATAAAAAACATTACAGTTCAAAGTCAAGTGCCTTGAATCTTCACATATAATTTTTCTTATGATCATTGTTTTTTTTTTAATGGATACTAGATTGAACATTTTGATTGTCTTGATGTTTTTCAACTTCGAAGACTTGACGGATGGTATAATATAATATGTTTTGGAAACATCTACGTTGAATGGTGCTTGTAGAATTAAATTATGAAACATCCATTGGACTATGCCCAGATCCAGGTGGCTCAAGTCGAGATGGACCAGGACGATTTCACGGCAAATTCATTAGTATTATTTTTTTGTTTAAATTGTATTTACTTACTTTTCAACTTGTTCTAGAAGTCATGGTGTCAAGGCTGGATTGGACCGTTTGAGTTCGTACCACTTTGTGACCATCGAGGAAAGCTACGAGTTTTAGCCCTTGTTTAAGCATCATTTTATCAAAATTCATTTTCAAACACATATTCTCTAATAAAATCATTTTACACGTAAATTGAAATTTTTTCTTATTTTGTAACCACGCGTTATCTAAAAAATACTATTTTAAAATACATTTATCCTCCAAAATGGAGTTCAATCAAGGGATTAGTATGGTTAAAGCACAATACCTGTAATCATGCTTTCAATGTGGTCCACACGTCAAATCAACTGTGTAATTATTGAAAAAGTTCCGCTGCATGAACAAGGTCATTGACAAGATTTTAAAATATGGAAACGCATATCGCAATATTATTGACAATTAAAAAAAAAAACTATCCATAAATGCAGCACCAGTCAAAACCCGGGGAACTTTTGTAATTGACCTGTTTGACTAGTATTTTTAATTTTTCTGTTAAAAAGTCTATTTTATATTTCAAAATACATTCTTGTTTTTTCAAATAATTTTAAACTTAGTCTTTATCTTCTATTTTTTTCGTTTCTAATCTTTATGTATAATTGCATTCTATGATCTAACAAATTAGAGTAATTTGTAACATTCATATCATGTTCTTTATCAAGTTTTTCATATTCCTCAGATAGCATATCCATATTTTCTTTTTG
>CAIGRK010065080.1:0-14152 GCA_903798315.1 Fraxinus greggii
AAGTGTAAGACAATACTCCATTAGTATGAAGCATTTTGGGTAGTATTCAAAAGCAAATTCGTGAGGGCCCAAGCCTAAAGCGAACAATATCATACCAATGTGGAGTTTGACAGGTCCTAACAAACAGTAACCAGCCTAACAGATATTTTTTTATCTTTGTCCATACATGTACAAAGGTGGATTCCATCATGATAAATATAAGGCTCTTACATATACTAAAGTTACTCTTACTTTTCATATCTTCTTGCATTCCTTGATTTTTGTTGGCTCATAGATCAATTTGTTATTATATAATATAGTAAATAAAACTCCCTACATATTATTGTTTGCAACAAGATATATATTCCTAACTGATCTTCGCTGCTGTCGTCAGGCCTCTTCTGTACATTACCTTTATCAGAATATGTACAATATCTCTCGTTATTTAAATCACCAATTAAGCAAGCAAAGGTTTATTGTTGAAAGTCAAAGTTGCTTCATGCACTGAAGGCGTGAATCAAATCATTACCACTACAGGAGGTGTAGGCTGATTCAGTAATAGGTTTGCCCGGTCACAAGAAAAACGTGGATTACACATAGAATTAACTTTCTTTCCTTTTGTCTATGTTGAGAATTTCTTGAGAATTAAATTTTGATTTTTCTGTTGTTTTTCTCCACATCATTCATAATTTGTTAGTAATCATTACAGTTTATGCCGATGTCCTAATCTTCCAAGAGTTATTTTATCTCCATTTACTCGCTCCTTACTATGGACGTGTATGAAAACATAGTGATTTGTGAAGGTTCATCTTTTTGATTATCCTAGTTAGATTATTTAGCATTTCAAATATGATTTTGCATTATATCGGTTAAAACTGCCAATAGATTCAGTTGCTAGTAATGTACATCATACGTTATTTTGAGCATGAATTTTATCTTTTTGTTCTATAAATTGTTGCCGTACAATTCAAAATAATCACCTCTTTTTCTAATGCATTTCAAAACATTGACATAGCCTGCTCAAAGTACTTATTGCTATCTTGGATCCTTGGGTACTATTGTGACTGATAAATATGTACTCCACAGATTGCCATCCCAATTGTCCCAACCATTCGGGTCCTAGTGACATTTACAAAGTTTAAGGAGCTTCAGCCAATGGAGGAGTTTTCAACCCCTCTCTCCAGTCCCGTGCATTTCCAAGATGCCAAATCTAAGGAAGTCGAAGGTTCCACATCATGGATTTCATGGATGAAGGGAAGTAGTGGGGAACAATTAAGTGAAAGTCGAAGCTTCGGAGATGATATTGACCCTTTTGAAATACCTTCTGACTATGTATGGGTTGATGCAAATGAGAAAAAACGGAGGATGAAAGCAAAGAGAGCAAAACACAATAAACATAAAAATCCTGCTGCTGCTGCTGCTAAAAATCCCGATCATGCACGACAGTACAAGGATATCAAGGATTAGTGGCAGTTAAAGATTAACAATTGCAAAAGATTAGAGGCTGCAATATCAGAATGCAAAGGATGAGATAAAACTAGTCTTTGAATGTTTGGCTTCTGTTCTTCCTTGGATTTAAGTTCTTTACCCTATAGGGCTTCAGTTTGTATGGAGCAACTTGAATGTTAAATCAAAATTTCTATCAGTTTTGAGTTCTGCCTCCTCTCAAATTTCTCTGCTTATCTCTATCCCATGCTTCTCTATCTTCCTCTCCTTCACTCTTTTATACTCTCCTCTGTTACTCTCTCCTGTAACGCATTGGGAAGGTTTGAATGTTTTGGAGGACTTCACTGGTATATCAGGATATGATTGCCTTCTTCAGTTGAGTATTGTTGTGATGTGGAAAATTGGAAATCAATGTTCTTTTGTTGGAAGACTAATAATGTGTCCATGTTCAGTTTTTGTTTTTGAAGGAAATTGTTTATAAAACTAACAGTTCCTTCACGGTTTCTTATGAAGAATTTTATCTCATGGGAGGGGTAAACTAATGCTCTTGAAAACTTTACTGAACCCTGTGTGTAGGGTAAAAAAAAAAATAGTTAAAAATGTTTTTAGTCTCTTCAAGTTGTACAATTTTAAAGAATAGAAGTCACAATCTTGTGTAAGTAGACAACGGTGATAAATCCTTGAACATGTTTAGCCTACGTGGATGAGATTAGGATTTTGCTAACAGAATTAACATGACGTATCAACTTTTCATTTAATGGTTTAAATAGATTAAATAATCCACCTGACTGGGAAAAAAAAATAGAAATGTTGAGTAACTAATTGAAAATAAAAATAATTAAGGACCAAACTGAAACAACACAAAGTAGGGAAAAAATTTCTAGTACTCCCAAAGTATAATTCTGGGCCACTGTCTAATTAAAAATGTGTATTATTTATTAATGTAATATTCTCAATTAATAATGATTTCAATTATTTTTCATGAGATGTGCTATGTGTACATAATGGTATCCATAATGTAACACAGAATTTTCCATTTACAAACACTTATCTTCCAAATTGTCCTAGTTTCTTATTCTTAAGCTAATATATATCAGCTTTAAACGACTCAATTTTGCCCTATTTGAATCCATCTACATATGGAAATAAAGATCAAAAAAATATTTTAAATTCTCACTATTCCAAAACATATTTTCCCCCGAAAATTGAATTTTAATGAAGCCCAAACAAGGGCTAAATACTGAGTCGTTCATAAATCGTATTGCGTTTAACTTGAAAACAACCTCACTCAATAAATTCCATCAGTCTTAACGTTCACACAAAACTCAAAAGCTGCTACTTTCAATTTATCTGTACGACCAACTTTGATTGACACAAGGTTTAGAAAACAACTGCAAATTGTTATAAGATTTTTTTTTTATTTTTATTTTTTTAAAAGGGAAAACCAATATTATTACAGAAACTCCATTATGACACAAATTGAACACGAACAGCTACAAGTCAAGAATCTAAAAGATTTAAAGAAAAGGAAATAAGAAAAAAACATAGGACCCCACTTCAAACATGCTAACTCCCATCAAGAATAATGTACTAGGAAAAAAAACACTAGGTATATTCTAAAATAAATAATTAATAATGATCTTTTCTTAGAACTAGACATCAGAAAGATAAGTTTTAGGAAGTAGTAAATTTCTCAATTTGATTACCAGTCAACGATTGGCCGGCTCTTGCCAAATCTTTTAACGTTCTATTCCTAATTCCCACAAGATGGAGTTGACTGTCCTTTAGCTCGACAAGATTATGCTATGTGCACATACGCTCAAAATTCCATAAACAGGCTTCCAACATGTCACTGGTGGTGTCGGAGCATGCTGCCGATCAATTTTTGATGTCTTATAGTCCCACAAAACTATTGGTTTTCTGCTTGATAGCCAGCTTGAAACAAAGAATTCATTATAAGCACCTGAAAATAAAAAAGAATAACAATCACTGAATTTGATGTCTCCAAGAGCAGAAATATTTGAGCAGTAAGCTAGACAGATATTAACCAATTAAAATGTTTTAATATAACTTCTAATTCTCATCCAGGCATCTGAACTACATCTAAGGTCGGAGTTAACATGAAACACAAGGCTTTAGTACCCATTGTCATGAAAAATTCATTCGTTTAAACTGTTCAGTTCAATAGTAACATAACATGGCTCCGTTTAACAGATTTCTATGTTTATGTCAAATAAAATAAACTAAACGGACTCAACAGAAAATCAGACAAAAATTTCTCATCTCAGGGCATTGGTAAACCTTACAGTTACCTATGTCTAGATCTATGGAGCCAAAATTTTGGAACTAACTAAATAGCCACTACCATCATCGACAAACTTTGGATGTATTTACCAAGATAACTTCTAAAGTGGAGGATTGGTAAGTGATGGTTCATAGTTACCAATTTAAGTACAGATGTGGTTATGCATTATTTGAATAAACTGTAAACTATAAAATAATTTTGACTTGAAAGGCATTTAAAATCTCACCAAACAGAATTTAAAAGGGAGCCTCAAGTGATTCATCCCAGACGTCTACACTTCCATTAGAGGCATCTTCAGCATCTTCCTCCATCGATAGCCTAACATATTCTCTGTGTGCAAAGCGGTCCCATTCAGTCAAATTTGGGTTCTCGCGCTCCTGTTCAAGAAAAAAGGTAAGTCTTGCCAACCCTGGCTAAGGATATCTCAAAACACATCATCCTCAAATATCAGAAACAAATAAATAAACTCTCATCAATTACCTGACGGATCAGAAATGGATCGCGAGTTTCAAAAGCCATGAACTTATTGAGGTTAAAAAGGATATTAAAAACACTGCCTGAGAGTTTACTGCCCTTTAAGTCCTGCAGCGTAAAATAGCTCTCATCCTGAAAAATGGAAGAATTTCAAAGTCATAACATGGTAGTCGTCAACTTGAATGGAAGACAATCCATGTTACTGGAGCAACTTGTTCAGCCATAATAGCTCACTAGATGCTAAATGAATCAGCACTCCAAACCAGTACTCAAGAATTTGCATAACTAGCTTTCAAGTTTGTCAAGAGATCCAAATCAGACAGTGCCAGCAAATTACATCCTACCACATTCTACTTCATTTCGGTTTTCTTCTAAAAGCACAACTTTTCTGGAAAAATATGATGAGGCATCTACATGCCATTGCATTGCCTAAATGCAAGTTAAAATTTTTTAAATAAAGTTGCATTTTATACATCGAAGCAGAGGTAATCTAGATATTACAATCTCATCTGGCAATATAAATGCATTGTCAGAAAAGTATTAAGTATGATGATATGGGGCAAAACATTTTTCCAAACAATTAAAAATTAATATAAAGAAGTTGCGTCGGTTTCTTGATTTATTCTATGCCACGACTCGGGCAAGATCGTACTCTGGTCTTGAGACAAAATTTGGGATACTGAACATGGGAGTGCTGCTCCAAGCATGCGCCAATTGTTAAGAGCAAGCTCTAATAGTCTCTGGTAAACAAATTTTCTTAATAATAGTTTAAGACACTGCTCGTCAATGATTAATAGTATGAGCTAATCATTAAACAATAGTAAGCCACAATCCTTGGCAGTGCGAAGAAGGCAGATAGGGCCTGGCAAAAAAAATAAAAAATCTTTTGATTGGTTGACAGAAGACCATTCAGTGAGGGAGAGACTATTGTTTCGGAGAAATCAGTTTTTTGCATTAATGGATAAAGGGAAAACGGGGATAGATATAAGGGATATGTGAATGAGATGAAGTGTGGACTCAACCCATTTAATTCCCTTTTTCATATATTATTTTTTTTAACAAAACACCAACACAGCCTCGTTAGTTTCCAGGCTCCACCAAGAAAGGCTGATAAGGGTTAGGATTCCTCAACCAAGTAATATATCGAACTCACATGAATCAACAGGAGAGGGGCATATACCTGACCTCCAGAAGTAAGAGAGTGCAATGCGTGAAGAAATGAAATAAATGGGAAAGTTTTACTTCCCATACAAGATAAAGCATGTAAAATCTCTCTTATTTAATTCCCATTTAGGGCAATTAGATGGTTTTATTATTTTAATAAATTTTGGATAGGACTCCTGCCCCAAATTTTTAATTTTGATGCTCTCAAGCTCCCACTCACACATTATTTACCCAAGGATCTGCTCCTTACAACTTCAACTTAATACACCGAAAGCACAAATAACATAAAAAACAATGGATGAAATTCAAATTATTAAAGAGAGAAAAATACTATCTAAAGATGTTCACCTTTGGACTAATCATGTCAACTATCTGGCACAAAATATCCTCAAAAAGCACAGGCTCTTGGGCCATGCATTCCATTCTATGTAACTGCTCCTCATAAAAGAACTGCATTTCATTCCTTGTAATAATTCCGTTTCCATCCAAATCTATACACTTGAACCTGATAAAAATATTGAACTTGCCATACATAAAAGACTGAACAGACAAATAAAATTTGATGAAAATAGATTAAATCATCAAGGATGGAGAGCGTTGAAATTCAGATGATTTTACTTCACATAACGGCACCACAAGTTAACTAAAAAAGGTATAAAGAGAAACAGTTGCAATTAGATAGGTTCTGAAACAGTGTGCTCCAAATTCCCTATGATGTGGCTGCAATGATGAACATTCATAATTTTTACTATAATTCCGTGAAATCCAACAGAAACTATAATAAAATGTCTAGCCATATCAATAATTCATACTTTTCCCCAGCCCCTATTGGAAACTCTGGGAGAAAATCAGTCATGCTTTCCGAGTAAAAACCAAAACCAGATTTTACTTCCTCAATTTATCAATCCCCCGCGAGTATATAACACAATGTTCAGGCTTGAAAGTGAATCAGGTTAAAATAATTTCCAGATCCTAAAGCTCAACGCTGTAAGAGCTAATCGTTACCATTTTCTCCACTTTGAAGGCTAGTACATTAGCAATTAAAAATTCTCAAACTCAGTGTCAATTCATTCTCCCTCATACATTAAATTTAGAATTGAAGCATAAGTTTCTTCTATGGTTAGCTAGGGTTCAATTAGATCACAATAGGAAGAAGATTCAAAGGCAGCAGTCCGTAAGGCTGGACAATGGTAAAATGTCTTAATGTTCATAAATCAAGCAATAGACATACCAATACTCAAGACTGGGCTCAGATGACTTATCCTCTTCTGACAATATGAAGTAAACAAAATCTTCATATCCCATCTTTCCTTCAACCTTACTGGTAAACTTTCTGGGAATCTAAGTCAAATTTGAAATATTTTATATTAAAAGCAGTGGAGGAAGCATTAAATAACAAATAGACCAATTTTCTTGATAGGAGTACGGAATATGGCTTTTCTAGAAAATAATTACACAAGACAAACCTGAGAGAATATTCTATCAACAATCCTGTAGGTGAGTGCATGATTACCATATCTAATGAGGTTCTCTTTATCGATTAGAAAATCATGATCTGTATCCAGCTCCCAAAACTTGCAATATATCACATAAAAATGTTCATAGGAAAAGTACCTGCAACAAAAGGGAAAATAAAATCAGAAGATGATGGGGATCAATATGGATCTCTATGTTAATATGAAATATGATATCATAAGAATGCAACACAGAAATGTAACACTCCAAGATAAGATAAATTAACATATCTCGGTTGTCCATTTATTTGGTCAATCAAGACCTGCCATAAGGTTATTATGCCGAATTTTTTATCTTGAGTAAGACATGAAATTTAATTCTATTGGTGAACTAACCAAACAAGACTGTTTCCACTTTCCAAAAACTCATCCTATGACATTCTAATAACAATCTTATCACCCTGTAGGAACTTTACCAAGATATGGTATAATTTATTAGCCCTTATGAAAATAAACAAGCATTTCCTCAAGACCAGTAATGAGCTGCTCTATTTACCGCAAGACTTTGTTGATATCCTCTTCTTCATCAGCATGTTGCATTGCAGATATTAAGTTTGAACGTCTTAGCTCCCTGAGGGTAATGCGGCCATTGCCCGATCTATTCACATAGTAAAATATTCTGTATATCACAGTTTCAGCTGGCCAACACAATAAATTGTAACCGTTAAAATTCAACAAATGAATGTAAGGACTCTTAACTCTCCAAATATTGGTACTAAACTCAAACAGTAATGGGCAAACGAAGTCAGAAAAACATTCATGCTGGCTGTCAACCAACTCAACACGTGCCTCCTGTCTAGGCCAAGCAACATGATCACACGAGCAGTATGAAAGCAACCATAAGGAAATAATAACTAAGCTGCCAGAAGGTTAGTAAAATTCCATGCTGAAGATCATCCAACATATAACTTGCTTTAAAACTAATGCACACAAAACAACGGCATAAAATTATAACATGAGGAACCTGACAATAAAATCTTTTAACATTTAAAATGGTTAAGAAAGATGTGAAAACAGGTACCTTTTATAACATTGATCACCCACTCTAAAAATGCCTGCAATTCTAACTTGTGCGTGAAGTCAATCATACAGGCTATAGGTGACGCAAGTGCTTTGGTCAAAGCTATTACTATGAATAATCTTGCATGCTACCCAAAGAACCAATTAACGTTATAAGAAATGGTAAAGGTAGATAAAAAATGCATATCTAACACCATCTCAAACTTCCTGGCACATGTCCAGCATGCCAATTCGAGTATCCTAATTTTTTGTATTATTTTCTGAATTTCTTACACTGATGAACACAATCCTACACTTGGATATGTATCCAAAATGCCATGCGGTGTCTTATATTTTTATGAAATTTTAATTTTTGACAAACAAGAGATTGACCCATGCAAAGAGATGAACAGTAATTTTTTTGGGTTGTTAAAGACTTGAACAATGAAAATAAATGGCGAGTGTCTGGTCAAATTGATCACGTCATGTTTTTCAAGTCTACTGGTGTGAATTCCAGGGTTCCTTCTTTTCATGGTCTATCCGAAAGAGAATTCAGTACTTCTTGGTTAAGAATGTTGGAAATCTTTACTCCAAAAATTCTTGTTCGAACAGTTCATGCCATATTGACATCTAAGATTTTAACCCTTCTGTAATTGAAGGTGATCCCTAGTTTGCATCTCATATCATTAGATATGTCTAATTCCATTATATGATTTTATATAATATTGACTGGATTGTCTACAATGATGGAAAAATGGGGAAAAAAATCTAACTGTTAAACAAATGGAAGACAGTCGACCTATGCCCATGCTTTATTCGATTTTCAATTCATCCCTCGCCTCATAAAAGAATTGTTTTTGTTCCAATCTGTAGGAATCAATGGAAAAGGCAAACGCAGGAGGATGCAGCCAATATTACCAAAAGCACACCTGTAAACTAGTCAAATCGAGAGGTTTTCTAAATCCACCAGTCAGATGCAGACGCAAACATGCAATTTATTTAGAATTGTATGAATTTTATATATATGTGGGAAGGAAGTTGACAAAGAAAATTTTTAACTATGAGTTCCTTGAAGGTTTCAAACCCAACCACCAGATGATGAAACTAAGGGGGATAACTAGTAAGTTAGTGTAAGTTCGGGCTTTTGAGTTGCTAAGAGGATCGTGTTTGCTTAATGAATAACTAGAATTCAAGTTGGGTTATATAAATAATAATGACTTGGCATGTTGGATAGGCTTAAATATGAGTAATAGTTACTTTTAAATTACATTTTGTTTCCAAACATGTTTAGATAACTTAGGGGACTATTCTTTTCGGGTTTCAGTTTTGAGTTTTGAATTCATTTTGGGTTTTGTGTTTTGAGATTACTAAAAACGCGTTCTTTTTGTCATTTAGAATTTTTTTTTTTTCAAAGATAAAAAAATGAAGTTTTGGCTTGGTTTTAACTGAAAACAGTCAAAACGATTTTTTTAGCATCTTCCGTTTTCTTTGTAAATTTTAAACTCGTTTTTAGAAATTCATTTATGAAAATAGGTAAGTAAACATATTTTCAGTATTTTCGAAAACTGAAAATTGAAAATGGTCTGAAAGCGGCAAAGAGAATAAGCTGAAAATTGAAAATGGCCTGAAAGCGGCAAAGAGAACAAGCTCTTACTTTTTCTTAAAAGAGGTAAAAATTTACTAATTTGAAAGTATCATTTATTTTAAAACTTATTTTATTAGTTGTAAGAAACTTTTTAAGCTTAGCCAAACATACTCATAAGTATAGGAGCAGAATAGGTGGATATGGAAGGTGCTAAGATTATATGTGATTTAAGCATAACTATAAAGTGAAAAGGTAAAGTCTAAAGAATAGTCGTTAGAACATATGTGCTTTATGGAACTGAGTTTTGATACCCTTCAACAGAACGGTATTGTTGAGATAACTGCAAGGGATTTATTGAACAAGAATAATGGAGTTAAAAAGTTGAGATTTCTCATAAGTTTAACATCTCCCAGCCTAATGGGAGTCTTAGATACTCTATACATGTGGTTGTATTCTACGTATATTTGTTTCAAAATATACATTGTCCAATACTTGCTTTTGTAATAATGGCAAATAACAATGAAAAATCAGCAACGTAATATAAACATTTAGCAAAGCAAACAAAATATAAGGATAAACATTGCAAGCATAGTCGAGTAAATAAAATAGAATATACCATATCGTTCTTGAAATTCAGGAGTACTCTGTAAGAACTCCAACCCCGGATGAGTTGCTAAAAGTTCTCGAAGCACAGGTTTGAAGTCGTCCTAATATCAAGTTGATGAGTATTGCAAAAATAAGAAGAGGGATAAAATAAAAATCATTAAACTAGAAGTTGCATGACAGAGCATTTTGCTTGTCTTATAACCTGACTCAAGAATTTGAGATCTGGCTGCTTCAAGATTGTGTATATCTGCATTGGTATATCTTTAGTCAACATGTTGCCGTTAATCCAATAATTGACAAATGCATCCCTGTATGTGTTGTTATAGACGAAGTAAGAGTACATTAGTCTAACATAACCAATATTAGTCAAAAGCATTGATAAGGTTGTAAGTAGAAATCATCAGTTCCAATTGAAACTGATACGGTAAAAGCCATATTTTAGCTTCCTCAAACACTGCTAAGTTGTCTATTAGATATAGTATTTGCTTGACTATTAGATTTAATCTACTCAATCATGTGATTCTCTACTTAGCTGCCAGTTTTTGCAGCTTGAGAAATTTCAATAATATATATGACTATCGACTTTTGCCTCATCATGGTCAGGTCAGAGGTGCAGTTAGAACCCAACAAGTACTTAAGTGATCTTGTTTTTGAAAATTATCTGTCATAATTTTGACTTTGGTGTGGGCCTTGGCATTAGAATTGAGACTATTTACAGTATTTTTATGCTTTAAGCCTTTTAATTGCTAGAAATCTGTTTCCAACCTCCTTCTTCCCTTTTATTCGGATTATTATCGCAATTTTAACATACCTTATGTAACATTACATTCAAATCCATGGTAACTTCATTTTTCTGGATCCAAGTTGCAAAGGAAGATAACATCAAATTGCCAATAGATAAAGAACGGACTCACTTCCAGCAAAAATCAATTTCTCCTACAGGACTAAGCAAATATCATTGAACAGATGAATGTTCCCTAAACCTTCCTCAATTATCCAAAAGTCCAAGCTCTAATGAAATAAATAAACTGAAACAAATAGGTATCATAAGAACCCATGAGACTTTCTATCTTGTGGTCAATAAATCCTAACCGAAGTCTTTCCCCTTCACTTCTCTCTAAGAACTTTACATTAAGTTATGAGAGGCCTTCTGATTGTTACCTTGCCTTCTCTCTTTTCCATTATCATCCCCATACAGGCCTCAAATTCCCCACTCTCAGTGCCTACGTTGAACTATATAATAAGAGAGTTCTAGACAAAAAGAATAAAATTCTATAACTCGCACATCTAAGATAGCATTCTTCATCAAGTACATCAACCACCTCATAATGATGACCTAGGATCCAGCACATGCAAAATCTAATAATTTACAGGATAACAGGATTTTGGACTAATACAGAAAGGTGGCCTCCTCTACCAGTAAATCAAAGATTAATTTAATACAATGCATGCACAATTAAAAGAGATTTCGAGAAAACAGAAGCAAACACAGAGAAACAAGATCAACTTACGGCAGCAATATATCAATAATACATGCACTTGCTCAAACTTTTACGGGATAAATGTGTTCTAAAACCTTCCATTTCAGAGCACATTATTAAACAAGTCATGCTTGCGAAGTATTAGTAGTTCAAAGAAGGATGACCAAGTGCTTCGCAAAAAAATACTAAATATTACTAGTTTTACAAGACCATCAGGGGCGCAATCTTGTTCCTGATTCTGACTTCGCTTAAATACAACTATGAGATTAAGAGCATGATTGATATATATTTTTGAGAATACATTTTGTGAAAAGTGATTTTTTTAGAGAACGTGTTAGAATGTATGGGAAACTTGTGGGTCCACATGCAAAATTATTTTTTGGAAGAATGTATTGTTTAAAATGATTTGGGAAAAAATGAGCTTTAAAGAATCTTTGCCAAACAGTCTATAGCTAAACAGAACACAATCTAACATTTTCATATTTAAAGAAGTTGAGCTTGCTGTAATATACATATTTTTCTTGATTAAATTACCTGTGTAAAGTTGATCTTTCCTCATTTTAGTGCATTTGGGAGAGATAAGACAAAAATCATGATGGCATATATTTCGATAAGAAAACTCAATGATATGAGGAGAATAGCACATACCTGGTCACAACTCCAGTGTCATCAGAGTCGATCTTTCTAAAAAGCGCAGTGGAAAAGAACGATGGAAGCTTGCAAATTTCCTTAGTAACTGGTTTAAATTCTGATTATCCCATGGAAAATAAGTTCAATTAATATATTGTGAGTTTCAGGTCTATGACAAGCACGAATAGATAACGAAACAAATGACCTCGACATTCTCAGAACTTAAATGTTGCATGTGCATGCCTGCACATGGTCTATAATAAGTAAAGAATCCTTAATGTATGAATATGTTGTAAATCTCACCATTCATTTGGAGTCCGTCCATGTGACCATAAAAAAACTGATTGATTCTAAACAAGCACCGTTCTTTTAATTCACTTGGCGGAGGACAACCATTTTGAAAATAGAACTGCAATTATTATAGCATTAGCTAACAAAAACAGAAAACTCAGAACCACTGTCCACAGCCATAATAAATATAGAAATCCATTGGAGATTATACAGAAAAATGGTCTAACCTGAGGTATAAGCTCTTTCACAGGCTCGTTCACTAATTTCAGGGGAGATCCTAAAGCAGATGGGCCTGTTCTCTGTTTCATTACCCGGGGTGAACCCGCTGAGCTTCTTGGTGAAAGTGGAGGTGTACTTACAGCGGTAAACATCGATGGTAATGTGTTGCTTGCCACAGCATTTGTACCAGATGATGTCCCAGAGACATTCAAGGGGCCACCTGCCTTAGCATTACTGAGCAAAGATTTTACCTGTAGTTCACAGTTAGAAAGTTATTAAAGGACGGGTTCAATATCACAAGAAACGACTAGTGAATTGCGGCAATTGCCTTCTACTTGCAAATGTCAATAATATTGAAGATAAATTTCTTTTCAACATATTGGGACGAAAGGCACATTAATTTAAAGACTTTCACGTTGATGTCAATAATTGCAATGGAATCAATGCAAGACATCAAAGATGCCACCTGTGCCTTTTCGGTATCAGCGTATGTCAATAGTGCAAAATTTAGAAGAAAAGGTATAAGTTGCATATTACTTTAGAGCCTAATTCGAATTGCATCTACAATACGTAGCGTAAACATTTCTCAAACTTGTCGCATTTACCAAACCAGCAACCTATTTGAAGAAATCATAATTAACGTATCAGCATCAAACACATTAAAAGCAGCCCCAATATAGCCATCATGAATGCAAAATGAAGATATTCACATGGAGTATCTTTAGATATTTAGAAGCTAAGGTTTTAAATCTTCAATGTATCTTTATCACAGAATTGTGATTTTGAGCCTCACCATACAATCTACTGCTATTATATTCAAATAGGATATTTGTACATGTCACCTTAAGCTGCATGGTTAGTTGATGTTGAGCTCTCTTTTGTAGGCTTGATTGGTATGTTAAAAGGAAAGAGAGGGAATAAACAGAAAAGAAGTAAAATCTTCAAAGATACAAGAAGAACGTTACTATTTGGCCAGCAAGTCCATCAAACTCTATAACTCGTCAATACAATTTAGTGAGATAACCATATTATGAGAACTTAAGCTTCTCATTCTGCAACTCCATGCAACCTTCCACTCCTTCTAGTGTTTATAATTCTCAACGATTTCGCTCATTTGAAATTTGATGGGCTCTAGGTATTCTATCAAGTATAAAGGAAGGAAGAAGGACAGAGAAGGGCAAATTGCATTTGAATAAAAGGGAATAGAGCCTTAGTTATTATTAATTTGAAATATTTATTTGTTTACTCCTTCATTTTGGATTTTGAAGGAAGTATTGCATTGTGATGCACAGAAGGTCTGTAAGTTGAATGGTCGATTAGTAGTAAGTACATTGTTTGTGCAAAAGTTTTAGGTCTTACTACCTTTACCACCCTTTACATATAATTTACTTGCATAAACAGGCGTTAACAATAAATCTTTGATCGCTTAGCCACTGGCCCAAAAAAAAAAAAATCTCAA
>CAIGRK010065099.1:0-10602 GCA_903798315.1 Fraxinus greggii
ATATTGGGCCCAAACGGGCAAAGAAGCTCTCACCTTATCCATAGTAAAGGGAGGTTACAAGTAGGGAGGAATTGAATTAGCAGGGAAAGGGAAAATGTTGGAAATTGAATTTAATGTGTAAAAGGATAAAAAAAAATCCTTATAAGACATATTTACAGGGTTGAGTTGATTAATGACCAGCCCGTAATAGCTGGCCGGTCTAGAAGAAGCTGGGGAAGCGCCAAGCTGTGGAAAATAATTGGGCAAGCCAAGAGGCCCACTACCAGTGGGAGATGCATTATTCCTTAGCTGGAACTGCAGGGAACCCATGCCTCTATAAAAAGTAGCTAAGAATAAAGAATAGAGATTTAAAGGCCTATCCCGCGCTAACTCATGCGTTATATGCAGATAACTCGTGGAAGGTTTAACACTAGGCACGCAAAGAATGTATTTACAGAGCCAAACTTGAAGGAAGGTAACACGCTCAGGATGGGCAGGCTCAGCTATGAAATTTTTATAAATTTATTGCATGCCTGAATAAGGGTCAATTAGTTTCTTGTCAAATTTCAGGGCACTAGTAGAAACTAGAATAGCAGGGGAAATGGCGTCGCCCAAAGGCTGAAGATTTACTATGGCTCCAACATCTCTCAGAGTGATGGACATTGGGCCAAGGGAAAAAATGAAAGTATTATACTCAGAAGGCCAAAAGCTTAAAGCAGTATGAAAAAGCACGGGGCCGTAAATAGGAGGATGGAGAGCGATTTCTAGCAAAACCGATATCCCAGCAGTATAAAAAATTGCCTTAGTAGGGCCATGTTTAACCATACGTGCATGCCAGAAACGAATAGTAGCATCATTTTTGGCCAAGTTCGAATACCTTTTTCGCAAATTTGCTTAAGTGAGAAAGGATTCAGGAAAGGAGGATCTTGGGTGCAAGGAAATAATTGGCACGCCGCTACCTGCTCTATAGAATCAGCGTCATTGAATGATGGGCGCAAGTAAAACTCATTGGAATCAGGACGAGACGGCGATACGGAAAACGAATTTATATATGGCCTAGCGAGAAGTTGTTGGAAGTCTTCGAAACTGAGGAGGTTGTCCGAAAAGATCTTTGAGGTTGCCATTACTACGAGTTATGATTTTTCTTTTAAGGATCTCTGGAGATTTTTGCAGTGAAAAACGGGAATATGAATGGTGATTTTATAAGCGCGATAACGTAGAACGTGGGGTAACTAGGCTCAGTTAGGATTAAGTTGTGTTGATACACAAAAATGAGGCCAGTTAAATAGTCCGGAGAATGGAGCCCAATTGCCCAATTAAGTCGTCTAGAGAGAGAAGCTCAATTAGAAGATTAAAAAGTTGGGTCCGAATAAAATCATGTAAAAGATCCAAAACAGAATTGGCAGCGAAGGTCCATCATCGCCCAAGCCTGCGAAACGCCCAAGATCTGGGCGAACCCAGTGTCACTCAGACTCACGAAATGCCCAAACCTAGGCGAATATGGCGTGTTGTCATTGCGGTTATCAATACGGTTAATGGGGGAATTATATCACTTTTCACGACCCGAAAATCTTGGTTGCAAGCGGTTAAATAATTGGAGTAATAGCTGTAGTTAAAAGTGGTAGTTTCTTAACAAGTCATTCATGATGGAGAACGTGGGTAGTTACAGAACAACGAGCAGTTTCGAAGCAGATTTACAAGGAAGAAATCGTAGAATGAGTATAAAAGAAAAAGAAGATAATGGAAAGAAGCCCCGGAAAAAAATCAACTCTCAACAGAGAATCATGTAATTTCATTTCCTTTACTTTCTCGTCAAACTTTCAATTACTTTGTGTGCTTGTAACCCTTTGAGACATTTCGTTTCTTGTAAATTGTACTCTTCATAAATAAAATACCACTCGTTGGGACTTTGTCTCAAGAAGTTGTTGTTCTTTACACAATCGTCAGAACCATCTTTTAACTGTTAGCGATTTTCACGCGAAACAAGTTGGATGAGAAGAATCGAACTTGATGCCACTCCAATATATGGTCGGATTGACCAAAGAACTTGATCTTATATTGAATAGAAAAGTGAACCCGGTCCTATTCAAACAATCTCGACTAAGTTATGCTTCAGTGTTTTGGTCAAATCTTTTAACTCGACTTTAGTTGGTCAAGAGGTCTTTGCTAAGTTGCTTTACTTTGGGATTTGATAAAATTGAGTATAAATTGGTATGTATTTCAAGTCCATTATTTTTTCCATTATGTTGTCATATTGTGCGTTTAGTTACTTTGATATATATATAAAAGACAATTTTTTGCATTTTTAGTCTAAGATATAAAGATTAATTGTACAAATTTTGAACCGAACGACATCTTTTCGTAACTCTTCTCGATTAACCTGAAAATGAAGATGTTACACAATTATTGCTGCTTTATATGAAATTATTCTTAATCCAAAAGAAAGCTTTCTTTAAAGCACCACTAACACAAAAGAGATTGATTGACGTAATAGCAAATAGTAGTACTTTTTTTTTTTAACTTCTTTTTATCTTTAATTTTCTCCCATCATTCACGCCCCAATTTCATTTATATTTTCGTCATTTACTGTATTATTTGAATTAAAATTCTATATGATCCTAGAGTTTTTTTAAAAGGAAAATATACTTAAATATTGGCACCAAGTTAAATATTGAAAAAAAAAAGTGAAAGAAAATTAATATGGGCACCAAGTTAATTAATTAGGGAAATCGCATTTTGCACTAGTAGAAAATTTTGGTGTTTGTGGAATCAATTCAGTTAAGATTTGAGGTAACATTTTAAAAGGTCAACCTTATTAAGAGGAGTAACCCTAACTCTTATAAATTGGTCTATATTTTCATCTTTATTCGATATATGATTTTATTCCTTAATATGTCCTCTCAAGATAGTGGCTCGTTTGAGCAGACCAATCTTGAAATTTGTATGCTCACTTTTGGAATATTAATCGGATCGAATTGCTCATTGAAATTTAGCGGACTCTGATACCATGTTAAGATTTGGGTTTCTATCTTAAAAGGTCAACCTTATTAAGATGAGTGGTTCAAACTCTTATAAATTGGTCTATATTTTCATCTTTATTCGATATGAGATTTTATCATTTAACAAGTCATGCATGTCCTTTTTTGGTGGATCATTGTTCACGTGCATGCCACTTAAAATTATAAAATTGATGCAAATAATATAAATAAATTTTATAGGGAATTCATCATATCATATTCATCTCTTGAAACATGTATTAGATGTGGTAAAATTGAAGATGGTACACATATTTTGTTCTTTTTTAGTATATTGAAGATAAAATTTGAATTTATATGTTTTTACTTTCACCATTCAAATATTACATTGGACTTGGAAAATATTTAAGATTTCAAGTCTTGCAAGTAAAGTACGTGGAAGATTTTTTATAAATGACAATCCAACTTGCACACAATAGACTTTTAGAGTTCAAGTCTTGCAGGTAATATACGTGGAAGATTACACTTTATTTTTTGTGTAATAGATCACTAGTGAAATAGAAAACTGAAACTTAAAAGAGGAACTTCTTTATTTTCCCAAAAAATTCTCTTTCAAACGACTCTTCTGTTCATCTTATAATAGAGGTTAAAGAATAAAACTACTAGAGAAGAAACGGTTATTCACATTTTTGCAATGCGAAGATTCACCAGACCAATCAATCAATGGGTGAGAGAGGCCAAAGAGTATGAAAGTTTGTGGAAACATGAGGGCTAATTGATTTTTCCATTAGGAAAGCTTAAGCATAGATTTTTTTAGTAAATGTAGCTGAAAACCTTAAAGACAAATTATTGTAGACAAAACAAGCTGAAAGGACAAAATGATCAAAGCAACTTCACATTTCTATAACCCACTAAGAAAAAAAGCAAAACATTATCA
Organism: Fraxinus greggii; assembly: GCA_903798315.1. Lineage (NCBI taxonomy): Eukaryota > Viridiplantae > Streptophyta > Magnoliopsida > Lamiales > Oleaceae > Fraxinus > Fraxinus greggii. Next base: position 3,892 of record CAIGRK010065099.1, read on the forward strand.
AGAAACAAACATCAAAAGGAGGTAATAGGACTGTAAGGTCATTGTCATCTTTGTGGAAAACCCTACATGCAAAAGACCTACCAACGATTGGTGTTATTGAAAGTGACTGTCACTGATACATAAAAGATGTGTGAAAACAATCCCATCGGTCCTATAGTGGGAGACGTGATTGACTGTGTAGAGTCCTTAATTCTTCGGTATTAATCTTAGGTCACTTTAATAAATAAATATCCATTTTTTGCTTGAGGTTTAGCACCTTTTTGGTTTAAATAAAAATCATATATGGGTTTTGATGGAGTGTGTTCTTGAAAAGTTGGATTCCATAAAAATTTAATTATTAGCTTTGACTTAAATTTTAATGAAACATTTTTAGTTGAATCAAATGACGGCATATTATTTGGATTTGAGATTGGGGATCACCACTAACTAATAGTACTTTCATGTTTATATTCCTTTTATTCTAGAGGTAACATTAGCATGCTCATCTCCTGTTTTTCTTTTGGGGTATCGATAAAATTATTCCACAAAATTCTAATGTTAGAATTAGGGTGTGACTCGAATTCTATTTTGAAAATGATTGAGTATGCTGATTAAGGATGATATTAAGAAGAATTCTATTTGTTGGAATGCTTTTGGAATCATATTCGAAATCCATTCGGCAAATTCTACTTGAAGTTCTATTAGAAAGTCCTATTGTGAGTTGAAATTTGTGTTAGATTTGAAGAGATCAAAGTATGAATAAAAGAATGAATAAAATGCATCAAAGGGGCATTATCTTCAGGCACCATGTGCCGGTTTTTCTCTCCTAATCCGTTTTCAATGCTGATTTTGGCATTATATTTCAACTACAACACCAAGACAAGGATTTAGACGTCCCCTTATTATTGTAATTTTTTCTCCATATTTTAGTGAAATCTCCATTTCTCTATCAATTATTTTATTTGATGTTTTGTTAAGATTTGATAAGATGCTCACAACTTTGAATTGGGAGGAGAAAAAATGTAGGGTTGGAACGCAATTGAAGGAGCTCATTTACTCTCATCGTATGATAGAATGTACATCTCTTGAAAATCATCTAACTATGTTTAAGAAAATTATCGTTGATTTGAAAACCTTGAAGGTTAAATATGATAAAGAATATTTGGGTTTGATAATGTTGTGTTCGTTGCCTGTTTCATAGATGTTATTTAGATATATGATTTTATATAGTCATGATATTCTTACTATTGAAGAAGTTTATGTTACTCTATATTTAAAGAAAAAGATGAAGCACCTCGTTGGAACTGAGGCTCATGGAGATGGCTTTATTGTTGATGGTAGTTCTGGAAGGGACAAATTAATGTCTAACTTCACAAATAAAATTTGTAATTATTGCAAGAGGAAGGGACACTTGGTTAGTGATTGCTACAAGTTGTAGAAAAATTACCTACAGCTAATTAGAAGGTAAATCAATTAGATAGTTAGGGTAAAGCCATTGTGGAGAAACGTTTCATAGTGATGGAAATCTTTTGGTGATTTCTGATAGCGATTCCAAACCTCAAAAGGATTGGAATCATAATACGGCTTGCACTTTTGATATGTATCACAATCGGAGTTTGTTTACAACATATGAAAAAGTTTCCAAATGTGTTGGTATATGAAGGGCTAGAATTAAGTTGATTGATGAAAGTATCATAACACTTCATGTATTGCAACATGTTGTCGATTTGAAGAAAAATATTATTTCCTTAAATACTCTTTGACTTGAAAGGGTACAAATTCATTGGTAAAAGTGAAGTCGTAAAAGTTTGTGCAGGTGCTCATATTGTGTCGAGGGACAGAAGAAGTCCCAATTTATATTCTTGCAAGGTTCTATAGAATCTTTGGTGGATCAGCATAGTTTAAGGACTTAGGTGGATTAAGAGTTTGGTTCAATATCGTCAAAGTTTCGTTTGGGGTCTACTTTGATGAATGCGTCTAAATCAAGTTCGAAAGTTATGGATAATTCCACTTTGTCACCATTACTCGCGGTGTCATTGTATTCAATTTCTAGAAACAAACCCATTTTTGAGAATATGCCTCCATATAGGTACAAAGATGTTGATTTAGTTAATTATGCTTCATTCATGGTTAAAGGTGGTGATCTTAGCAAAGATCCTTCAATTGAATAATTTCAAGATGATTCTGTTATAGGGATTGTTTCTGCATTGTTTGGTGAATGTTAATCATGTTTGATTTTGTTGCTTGTGAGTCAAGCACCTTTGGTGTCCAATGGTGTTCTTGGAATTTTGATTACTTGGGTTTTCTTAGTTTGAACCTATTTGGATTATGTTGTATAGGTGAAGAATATTTTCAAGTTGGAAATTTTGATGGAGAAGTTCGTTTGTGTTTTTTGTTGAAGAGTTGAGATTCGTTTTTGCAGTGGAATTTGTCTCTATATGGAGAATCTTTGAAGTTTACCCATTGCAGTGGAATTTCTATTAATGTGGAGTTTGTTAGAATTAGGGTATGACTCGAATTCTATTTTGAAGATAATTGTGAATTCTAATTAAGGTCGACATTAAGAGGAATTCTATTTGTTGGAATGTTTTTAGAATCCTGTTTTAAGTCTATTTGGCAAATTCTAGTTAAAGTTATATTTGGGATTTGGGAGTTGGAATTTATGATAGACTTGAAGAGATCAAGATATAGACAAAAGAATGAAGAAAAGCATCTATTTCTGAGACCGGGTGCCAGGGCGCCGGGGTAGGGGCATTATTTCCGAGACCTGGCACCATGGGCGCCACCTGTGCTGGTTTTTCCTCTCCTAATCTGTTTTCGATGCTGATTTTTGCGTTCTACTTCAACTACAACACCAAGACAAGGATTTGGAAGTCCTCTATTTGTTCCCTATATATATTTAGCTTTTTATTGTATTTTAGATTAACTTAGACAAATCAAAAATCCAAAATCATTGTAATTTTTTTCCATATTTTATTCCTCTGCCATTATTTTATTCTTGAGTTTGTGATCAATTATTTCATATGTGTCATATTATTTTCTCGCTTATAATCACAACAAATTGGTATCGAAATTATCCGATATTTTCTTCATTGTTTATAACATATAATATGAATCGCGTAGATGATGTTTGTCTGCATATTTGCAAACTAGCACATTGAACTGAGCCATCACATAAGAGGAAATCAAGGCTTTTGCTTACTAGAAATCTTCGATCTGTTTACACTTGTTTGGAAGGGACTTTAACACCCCATTCACTACTGAACTCACAAGGTTCTTATATATATAAATGCCAAAATGTGTGCTTCTCCAGCTGCAAAACAACTGAAAGAGAGAGGAGAGATGGCTAGGAACCAGATGACTTTGTTTCTCATTATGTTCAGATATGCTGATTGGCTTGACATTTTGCTTGTGTTGATGGGCACATTTGGAGCCATTGGAGATGGCTTGTTACCAAACTGTTTACTGGTTTATGTTAGCAAACTTTTCAATAGCTTGGGAGAATATAATTCAAAGCAAAATCAAGAAAATTTCATGAATGGAGTTGAAAAGGTCAGCCTTAAATCACAGATTCTCTCATATATTTAATTTTATATTTCTTTTTTCAATTCTTCGTTTTTTATCGTCTCTCATATTTGCTTTCTGGGATCCTTTTACAGTGCAGTTTATACTTTGTCTACTTGGGACTAGCAGTCACGGCTGTTGCATTTATGGGTGAATTTCTGCTTGACTTTATTAGTTCTCATAATTTGCTTGCCGTTTAGGTAACTGAAGTAAAACCAAGTACCCATTTCACATGGCATTATAAACAAGTGTCTTACATATATGTTGGGAAAAGCATAAAATGTTTTGTAAAGATATGTCTCCCCCTCCCTTTGTTCTACTTTTTTCTATCAATGGACAGGGTAGAGATCAGTGAAGGTGAAAATCTGGTTCTTACGCTAAATTAAACTTTAAAAAAAAAATTTTAAAAATTAAATTTTGTAAAGGAAAGATGCATCTCTATTTTTCATTTTCTATGTACATCTAATGAAATGGTTTATTATTTATTGAAAAAAAAAAAACACTGCAGAAGGCTACTGCTGGAGCAAAACAAGCGAGCGGCAGGTTTTGAAGATTCGTTACAAGTACTTAGAAGCTGTTTTAAGGCAAGAAGTTGGGTTCTTTGATTCACAAGAAGCGACTACATCAGAAATCATTAATAGCATTTCAAAGGAAACTTGTCTCATACAAGAAGTTCTAAGTGAGAAGGTACATATTTGTTAGGAAATAAGGACAAAATTATATGTTATAACATGAATTAAAGATCACAACACAAGACGAACACAAGAAATTTGGCATAGAAAATGAGAATTCAATATAATATGGAGAAAGAATACAAATATATTGTGTTTACAATATTATCTAACTTATCTAATTTGTAAAGAAAAGCCAACTATATATATGATACATGTCAAAACCCAGTCCTAAAGATGGAAAGAACATAAAGAAAGAGTCAAAACGCAAAATGGATCGTGGGTCAGATGTCACGGCTGCTCGAGCATCACCCTGACGAGAAGCTAATGACGGAAGCGCTACTGAAGCAGCAGGGCGCCAGCTCCCTGTTCTGCTTACTTGAGTGAGAGCTTGGCGCGCAGCTAACGGGAATTCCGCTAAATAACCTCTTGGTCCATATTTTGACATCTTCAAGGCCAACTTCAACTAATCGACAAATACCCAATAGAATTTGGATCAAATCTTAACAATATATGTATAGCTTTCTATTTCTGGATCTTTTCAAATATCCAATCCTAGGAATCTGAGAATTTTGCATATGAAAAATGGAAAAAACTGGAAAAATCTTGGCCCCTCTGACATTATTAAGTTATTATAGGTACCCAAATTCTTGATGAACCTGTCAGCATTCGTCTCAGGACTTGTATTTTCAGCCTATTTCTCATGGAGATTGTCTTTGGTGGCATTTCCAACAGTACTTCTCTTGATCATTCCAGGAATGATTTATGGAAAATACCTTCTTTATTTATCCAAAAAGAGCTTCAATGAATACAGCAAAGCAAATTCAATTGTACAGCAGGCATTAAGCTCCATTAAAACGGTATATTCATTTACTGCTGAGAGAAGTATTATTGAAAAATATTCGATAGTACTGGACCGGACTAAAATTCTCGGAATGAAACAAGGAATAGCAAAAGGTCTTGCTGTAGGAAGTACCGGACTTTCTTTTGCAATATGGGCTTTACTTGCTTGGTATGGAAGTCAACTGATCATGCACAAAGGAGAAAGTGGAGGAAAAATTTATGCAGCTGGTCTTGCCTTTGTCATGGGTGGGCTGTACGTTAATTCTTCATCTTAAAATGTTATATTTTCTTTTATATATGTGTGTGTGTGTGTGTGTGTGTGTGTGTATATTTTTTTCCTTTTATATATATAATGCTTTTCGTTTATTTCCTTTGTCATTGACACATTATGGTTTGTTTCTATTTCCAACTTCCGAACAGTCTTTTATTACTAATTATGCTTGTTAAGTAAATAAGATTTTAGAAGCATATACATTATATATTTCTTAATGAAATTCTCGTAAACACTCAAGTAAATTAATGCAAGAAAAGTAAGACCTTTGACCCTTATATATTTTGATTCAACTTAACAGACAGTTATTGTATGTGTAGTAGACTAGTAATATGGATATTTAAGATACCTGTAAACATAGTATGTTTTTATATAATTTCCTTATAAGATGCTGTGTATCTTCCATTCTTGCTAAGATTGATTTTCATTTTCTAACTATAAATGATTAATAAAATGCAGATCTCTTGGAGTGGCACTACCTGAAGTGAAATATTTTACAGAAGCTTCTGTTGCAGCCTCGAAAATGTTTCACAGAATAGACCGGATTCCAGAAATCGATGGAGAAGAGGAGAAAGGACTTGTTCTTGGAAAAATAAGAGGAGAGCTTGAATTTGAGCATGTCCAATTCACATATCCTTCTCGACCTGATACTTTTGTGCTCAAAGATTTCGATCTTAAGATCAAAGCAGGAAAAACTGTGGCTCTTGTTGGTGCAAGTGGGAGTGGAAAATCTACTGCAATTGCATTGGTGCAACGGTTTTATGATGCAAATAGTGGAACAGTGCGCATTGATGGTGTAAATGTGAAGACATTACAGTTGAAATGGTTAAGACAACAAATGGGACTAGTAAGTCAAGAACATGCATTGTTTGGGACATCAGTGAAACAAAATATCATGTTTGGGAAATTTGAGGCCACCATCGATGAAGTTGTTGGAGCAGCAATGGCAGCAAATGCCCATAATTTCATTAGGCAGCTTCCAAAAGGGTACGAGACTAAGGTAAGTCGACAAATCTTGGAGCCTGTTTGAACCCCATTTTTAGTATAGAATGCGTTTTTTAATAATAGACTGGCGGAGAATATATGGTTAAAAATCAATGAAATATTTTTGAGTTGCATGTAATATTATTTTATTGAAAAATGTGTGGTTAAAAATGAAATTTACGCAGTTCGACCCAAACTATACCTAAAGGGGGTGAATATGTGTAAATGTGGAATTAAAAATTGTAATTAACCAACAACAAGTCACTAATTAATTATCTCTAGATGGTTAGGCATATAATCCAATTACCCTATGTTTGAATACAGTAGAATATGAAAACACTAAATAAAGCAGTAAAAAGCATGCGGAATGTTCACGGAGAAACTCCAATTGGGTAAAAA
>CAIGRK010065131.1:0-12166 GCA_903798315.1 Fraxinus greggii
CTTGGTAACGGGGGACGTAGATCATTGCATTGGATAGAACCTCCAAAATATATCGTTTGCATCTTCTTTCCCTTTTACTTATCGCTTTCATATTTGTGCTTACTATTTGAATTAATCTATTTAATCTTTACTTGTTTGAATTTAGATTAATTTTTCGAAAAAGTTTTAAAAACCAATTCACCACCCTCTTGGTTAATTATTCTTAAGCTAACAAGAATGACTACCAAATAGGGACTTAATTTGCCTACTGTCCATGGACAGAAAAAGATTTGACCGAATTTTAAAAAAGATAAAATTAAGTTATCTGATAACATATTACAAAATAAATAGAAAAAAAGAAGAAGCATAGAAATCAATATATTTGTATGTATTTTATTAAAGATCAAAATCCTATATTTATAGGCAAGAATTAGAATAGCAAGAGAAACAATAATGATAATAATTATGATTGTAGATGTACAATTATCATTCACAAAAGAATAATGCTATTCATCCTCACTGGGGCTGAGCCCCAATTTATGTGGTAATTACATGTCATTAAATGATAGATTCAATTAAATGAGTCATGTGATTTTGTATTTAAATGAATTTATCATTTAATGTCATGTAATTGTTATATAGACGGAGGCTCAACCCCAATGAGGATGAATAACATTACTCTTCACAAAATACTATTTTATTTACAACAAGTTTCACCCAAATCAAACAAGGACATATATATGAGCATGTTTGAGTTCCATTTTTTTTCCTTTCTAAAAACGTATTTTAGAATAATAGACCGAAGAAGAATATGTGGTTGAAAAATAAGAAAACGTTTTGGGTTTGCTTGTAATATTATTTTATTGAAAAATGTGTGATTGAAAAGAAAAGAGAAAAAATGTGTTTTAAAAATAATGAAGATCAAACATGGCACATTAACATGTAAGCTCAACTAATATATAAGACGAGCTTACTTTATGATTAAAAAATTTAAAATATATACTTATGGTATAAATGACCAATTAGTTTGAGAACTAGCACACGTTTTTACCTGTTCGGTTTATTTAAAAATTATTTTTTTAATAAATTTTGATAAAAATTGATAAAATATGTGACTAAAAATCGATGATAATTATGAAACTCATAAATTTAAAGAAAAATAAATTTTGAAAAATGAAGAGCAAATCATGGCAAATTTTAAAGGAAAATGCTATGGTCATAGCGCAACCCAATTTTAAAACATATTTTTGGTAGGGGACGGCATGAACATGATGCATGTTTGATTTTTTCCTTGGAAAGTAGAAAACTCCCAAAAGCCAAAAGTCCAAAGTAGAGCAATTTTCATTCTAGTTTTATAGTTAACAACCTTTCGGATCTTAATTAACCCGAATAATTTCTATGCCTGTCTGTCTTGTTCAAGATTCAACCCAGAAAACAATAAAATCTTCGATCCAAAGTTTCACGAAGAAAGCTCAGAATACAAAACACAAACAAGCCCTTGATCCACACGCACACAGTTTCAAGGCCGCATTAACAGTTAACTCTTCTGGATACCAAAGTACATTAATGTAAAAACAGAAGAACGAGCTCAATTGCAATACAGGATCCTGCTGTAATCTTGACATTTTTATTTCAGGGTGTTGATTTTTTGGTGAAAGGAAGATGATGAATACAGCGGGGAGTAATAGTATGATGTCTTCGGCGTCAGCGTCTGGAAATAACGCGCAGTTGCCTGGTTTGAAGACGTATTTCAAGACCCCAGAAGGCAAGTACAAACTCCAGTATGAGAAGACTCACCCTTCTGGCCTTCTTAACTTTGGACATGGCAAAACTGTAACTCAGGTTGGTCAATTTCTCCTCACGTTCTAGGGTTTCTATTTTGTTTTTTATTTTTATTTTTTGGGGTTTTTTCAACTTTTATGTACCTGAATCATTGGAAATTATCTTCAGAGTAGTGTATTGCAAACTTTTGAGTTTCGAGAATCTTCATAGTTACTGTAAATTGGTGGCTTGAGGTGTTAGAGATTGGGTTCTGCGAGTGGCCCATTGGTTAGTTCTGACCTTTTTGCTGGCTACTGTGATAAGCATTTGTTAATTTTTATTCGATGTTCTTTGAATTGGGTTTCTCATTTCTGTAATATCTATTATGATTTTAGTTATAATATTGGCTTCTCAGATAGACGTTCTTCTAGCGAACAAAGATTTTGACTTTGGCAACTTTATCAAGGCCAAGTAGAAGAATTTTTTAGTTAAAAAACGAAAAATTGTCTTCACATACTGTATAAGAGTTTATGCCATTGAAAATACAAATATGCAAATAATCACACTATAAGAGAACTCGCGGTTTACTTATATATTTCAGCAATTTTTGACTTTCAATTTTAATTTCTTTTCAGCTTTAATGTAATGCTTATAATTTTACTCTTCTTCTGAAGTGCATTTGCGATACCAATAATTTAGTTCAAACATCGCAGGTAAAGGCATCAAGTTTTTTTCTTTCCGATCTCTCCTAAGCATTGGTTGTTTATTTTCCTCAGCCAAACAGTTTTGGAAAATCAAAACTTAAACAGACTTTAAAGTGTTTTCAGTTAATTGATGGTCAGGTAACGCTAGCCCATCTCAAGGATAAGCCTGCGCAGACACAATCACAGTCATCTTCAAGTTTGGGAGTAAGCAGTGGTGTGAGGTCAGCGGCAGCAAGGCTCTTAGGTGGTGGAAATGGGAGTAAGGCACTTAGTTTTGTTGGAGGGAACGGTGGGAGTAAGTCAGTGAGTGGTGTCAGCAGTAGAATCGGATCATTAGGGGCTTCAAGTTCAAATAATGTGATTGGCAATTCAAATTTTGATGGCAAAGGGACTTACTTGGTGTTCAATGTCGGCGATGCAATTTTCATTAGTGATTTAAATTCTCAGGATAAGGTACTACTGGTTATATGCTTTCTTTTTATTATGAGATTCACTATGGACTGGTTTTGAGAGGTCTGATATTCCGCATAGGATCCTATTAAGTCAATACATTTTGGTAATTCGAATCCTGTTTGCCATGCTTTTGACCCTGATGCGAAGGATGGGCATGATTTACTTATTGGTTTGAACACTGGAGATGGTAAGCAATTTTATTTATTTTTGGTTGTAGACTTTGAATGGTCTAGCATTCAGCAATTTTTTGTTTTCGATAACTGCAATTTGTTTTCTTGTTTTTCTGTAGTTTATTCCGTGGCTCTGAGGCAACAATTACAGGAAGTAGGAAAGAAACTTGTTGGAGCTCAGCATTATAATAAAGATGGTTCCATTAACACCAGGCAAGTGCTCGACTCTGTTATTTGCATTGTCTCCCAAAATCTTCATGGAGTTTATATATATGCGTCTCCATACCGTGTATTGAATTTCTTGTTATGTACAGATCGTCCTTTAAGTTTATTGACTCATTGTCCCACTATGGATGTAACGATTCGGACCTCTATGCTTAAGCCGTTATATCATACGTATTGTCTTGCCCAATTGGTACCATGATTCAACTTACACCATGTTTAAGCCACATTCTTTTTTATTTGTTCCCATTCATTTTTCTACAGTACTCATTTTCAACCACACATTCTCCAAATAAAATAATATTACACAAAAATCTAGAACTTTTCATCACTTTTCCACCACACGTTCTCCCATCAATCACTATTAAAAAACAACTTCTTCCTAAAAAATGGGGGCCAGACACTAGCATAAGTATCTCATCAGGCAGATGTCTTATGTTCGAATCTTGGTGAAAGCAATAGAAAGTCGTGAGGAGTAAGTAGGCGATGCCCACCCAAAGCGGACAGTATGTAAGCTAACGGTTTGAGTATAGAGACCCGGATTGTTACAAAAAAATGCGCGTTTTTTTAATTAGTATCAGGATTCAACTTAAATCTCTCAATAGACGGATGTTTTAAGTTCGAATCAGGGACGCGATAGAAAGCTTTGAAGGGGGTAAGTGGGCATAGACCTACCCAAAACGGACAGTACGTAAGTTAACGATTTGAGTATAGAGAATCGGGTCGTTACAATGGAAGCTCATATTTCCAATTCCTATAGGTTTTTGGATTACTGAAAGGTTCGCCTTGCAATTTATTTTTATAATTAAAATGTTTGTAATGAGTGGAGATTGCTTGTTTGATGCTGAAAAGTCATGGAAAACACCAAGGAGAAAAACACACACACACACACACACGTGCACAAGCATGAAAGTTACTTTTTTTCTGATTGGTCTGATTGGCTATATGTTATATATATCCAATTGACAATTGCTGCTGCTTGAACTGAATCTTCTTGTTAACTCTACTTATTGATCTTTATTCTTCCATTAGTTGTCGAGGATTTATTAAGTACCAGTTTATCCATCAATATACAGGGTATGGCCTTTTAGTCTTTTATAGTTTAAAGCATCACTTTGGCATCCCCGTCTGCATCCTTTATACACATGAAAACATTTATCATTCTTGAAGAACCATAGAATAGCACAATTATTGCAGCCAAGCCCTTGCAGTCTGTCTTCTTCCTCAGATTATTATTTAACTAGATGGTCTAAAACTGCAGGTTTGTGAGTTGAGGACAATTCAACGTGTATCCTATCAGATGCATTGAGGAAAATGATAAAATTTAATTTGAATGCACTTATACAAGTGATTGAAGTAGCAACTATGGAAGTCATATAAGATGGTGCTGCCATGTGCATTTTTATCATGGAATAGTTGTGTCTAAATTAAGGTGATAATGGACAGAATTGAGGGACCAAGAATTCAACATTTGAGTCGAGATAATCTTAGAGAACACATCACATTGAGTTTAACAAGGATTAGCAATTGTTGCACTCTGAATTCTGAATGAGATGAACTATTTTCTAGATGGTAATAATTAGATAGGCCTCTTCAAAATATATATTTAACGTCTATTTGGTGAAATATTGCTTAATAATTTATAAGAAATGAATTGGATGAAGTTATCCAGCGGTTGCTGCTTCTTCCTTTAAGGTGTGAAGCCCGATTGTAGCATATGATATGGATACTTCTGTGTCCGTAGAGATCAATCTGGACGGCTAAAGGTCTCTCTTAGATAAAATCCTTTTACTATAGTACTTCTTAGCATTGATATTATCACATTATTACAATGATGGAAGTGTTAAAAAGTTCTTTGTCCTCATGTTTGTTTGATGCAAGTCTTGAGCGATAGTGCAAGACTCTACTAATTACATGTTTCTCCCTTGTCCATTGAGCAGGAAGTGTTTGGATAGTTTGTCTTTTGTTTATCATAAGACGGGTATTTCTTCCTGGTACAACACTAGATTCTGTGGTACTTGGTTGCGTTGTTCGGGAATTAAGAGATTATTACTTAAATCTGTTTATACTCTCTGGAGTGCTCACTATCTTTCTCCGTTGTGGCCCTGAAATTGAGTATCAATTTGAATATGACTACCAAGAGGAACATAAAGCTACTTTTTTGGCATTTATATTTTTAACTTCTTTTATGAAGATTTCCAATATTAGAATGGAGCACTCTCGTTCCACATTGAGTTTCCCTTGTCTCATTATTAATTTTTCAACGTTTGTCACACGCGTTCCTTTTACTTTATATGAATAAGATCTTTTAATTTGAGATAAATGATATAATTTCTTTGTCCTACACCCCCCTCCCCCCCCAACACACACACACACACACACACACACAACAACAAATATATCAATTCATTGGTGGATAACAAATTTAGCCCCTGACAATCATTATTTGAAAACTTTTCTTTCTACATAATCATGTTCAATCACACATTCACACAGTACAATATTATGCACGTAAATTCAAAAATTTTCTCTACTTTTTAACCACACATTATCCTAAAAATCACTAATCAAAACTTTGTTTCCGAGAAAAAAGGGCCATAAAGCAGGGGTTTAATTTAAACATTGAGACACTCCATAAACTTATCCACCAATGGATTGATTTGCCATGTAATCGGTGCTTAGATCATTTACACATATATAATAAAATAAAATAAAATAATCTCTAGTTGAGTTTGTCTCTAGTCGTTATGCATTGTTCAACATCAAGAGTCACATACTATTTAAGAAAGCTGGCCTTTTTCATCTTTCGGCTTCTGTACTAGAATGGAACTTGAACATGAATGGACAATGCAATTGAAAGTTGTTCTCCTTGCAAAGTCAAAGTTTGCATGAAGAATATTCTTAAAAAGACCTTAAGATTCTATTTTATGTTGTACCATTGTCCTTATTGCTTCAAAGTCGTGGGCACAGGACAGTATGGATGGGAAGGAGGGGTTATAGTTGTAGCACTTACCGAAAAGTTCCAAAATTTATGCACTTATATTTATATCCTAAGTTCATGGAATTAGTTATGGTAATTGAACTGAACTTGAAGTGGACTGGGTTGGCCAAATCAAAATTCAGGTACAAACATTTACCCAAGTCCAGCCTAAATTATCTCATCTCAAGCAATACCGAGACCAAGATAGTTAACATTTCTATAGAAACTTTAAACAAATCTACTTCCTCTCGTTGCTGTTTCTCAATGGAGGGTATTAGGTTGTTTACTGGCTTTCATTAGGACCCCTTCAGTGCCTCAGAATTGGCATTAGCAGTCAGAAACTGTGGCTTTCTCACTAGCACTGTTCAATTATTCAGCTGTGACCTTGCTGAAGTGTGCTGTAAGTGTCCAACGTGATGTCTTAAGCTGGAAACTTCAAATAACTGACTAGCTTTCTGCAGAAATACCAATCGTATGCGGCATCATCAATTAGTTTATTGTGCATTTACTGTTGGGAAGCTACTATGTACCTAGTTGCATAGTTATGCTTATGGAATTTTTATAAATGATTTCTTGTGGATGATAGGTTTTCGAACTTTGGGGTGAAAGATCACTATCTTGTTCTATTTACCAAGTTTAAATATCAACCGTGCATAAGAGGTGTATATTTTGTTATGAAATTTAAGGACACGTGCCTGATTTTAGCCATTCTTTACTATGGAATATATCGAAATTTCTCAGGTGAAGTCTATTGTTTCTTATCTGACTACGTATTGTGTTTCTTTCAACAGCCGCTGTACTTGTATTGCGTGGGTTCCTAATGGTGATGGGACTTTTATAGTTGGCCATGCAGATGGAAATATGTATGCATATGAAAAGGCAAGTTCAAGTTTATTTGATATGAATCGATGTATTCCTCTTAATTTCCTAAGTTTAGAGGAAACCAATATGTCCACAATTAATTTCAGAGCAAAGATGGTTCTGGAGATCCTTCGTTCCCTGTTATCAAGGATCAAACTCAATTTTCAGTAACACATGCTCGCTATAGTAAGGTAATGCTTTGTTGTTTGGTTCCTTCTTCTTGTGGAATCTTTCTTTTCTCAAAAATTAAATTGACTGGATCGCTAACTTTATCTCATTAGTAAGATGGCTTTTTATCTAGTTTAAGGAGAGAACATAATATTGTCGGTGTTGTTTAAATGTGTCCACGTCAGAGGTTTAAGGTCATGTGATTCTCTGGTAAACAGATGTTGCCTTTTGTTTGAACTGAATTGAAAGGCTGGAGTGGTTATACTTGGAGGAATTTGATGGATTTTGAGCCTATTATTGTAATAATGGGGTCAGATACTGCTTTGGACCGCTCGACAGTTGGGGCTCATTGTGTTTAGTCTTTCTTTTCTTTTTATTTTTTTTTTGTATTTCCTTACTACTTGACACTTTTTACTCTATATGGTCAATGAGGTTTCTGCACCACCTCGTTTGAATACGATAATAAAGCCATCTTTTCTTTAAAGAAAAGTTTGCATAACTGACTGCAAATTGTTGGACCTCTTTTTCAGGATTATCATTCTTTCTTTAATTATGAAAACTCAATTAAATCTTTTTGGCTGATCTTTGAAGATTTCTAATTGATTTTTCTCCTTGGTGTCATTAACTGAAATTTAGATCAATATTTGCTCTACATTATGAAAGAAGACTTATTTGTTGAGACTTAAGATTGTAAGATAATTCGAAACCAGTTTTTTGTACTGTATTGATCAGTTATGTGCTTCCAACTGAAGTGGTTAAAAAGACTCAAAGAATGAACTAAATCAGTGTTTTTCTAGGAAGACTGGAATTTTTTTACTGACAAGTGGTTTATTTTTATGTGAACAATTTTTCAATGTTAACATATTTGGTTGTAGGATTAGTGCTGTAATGCGTATTCTCAATATAAATAATATGATAGGCTGAGCACTATAATTCAGATGGTGGATTATGCATCCTGTTGTGTATCATCCGTTAATCAGTGACACGGCTAAAGATTGAAGAAGGAAAAATGCACATAAGGGTACTTGAGGAGTAATTTCTTTCTTCTATTTTGCATATTTGGTTAAAGATTAATTTAGTTCTAACAATTAACCATAGTGGTGAAAGTATTCATTTAGCCAACTCAAATTTATTAGGAACAACGGTTTGTTATTGTATAGGGACTCTGTTGGAACACTTGGTTTTGTCATTTGGGCTGTGAAAAACCACATTCACTAGAACTCGCATTTTTGGCTTTATACACTGGTGATATAATTTGAGAACATAATGAATGCTACTCTTAGACTCCACTGCAGTTGTAATTTATTCATTGTTTTCCTTTTTTTTTCATTCATTCCCAAGGATGATCTTATTAATGGAGGAAAATGCTACCATTGGGTTTGCTAGTGGTTGTATGATGTTAATGTATGACATATATCTCTGTACGTGGTATTTTGCTCTAATGCTTTCTTTGAATTAATTCAAACAGAATCCAGTTGCTCGATGGCATATTTGCCAAGGTTCAATAAATAGCGTCACCTTTTCAACAGATGGGGTCTACATGGCAACTGTAGGAAGGGATGGTACTGTCAACAACTCATATCTTTTATATCTATGGATATCATCCTTTTTTTCCCTTATTGTTTCCTCATCTACATCAACAATTTATTGGATGAGGGGAATAAATGAATGTAGGTTATCTACGAGTGTTTGACTACAAAAATGAACAATTAATATGTGGCGGAAAGGGCTATTATGGTGCTTTATTATGTTGTGCTTGGAGGTGAGTATACTCGGTTTTCTGAGGATTATGTATGGTGTTCAACTTTATTCTTATTCTCTGCATTAATTGGTTTCCTTTCGAAAGCTATTGTTCCTTTAAGCATATTGTTAGTAGTCATACTATATGAGAACGGAGTAACTGATGGCAAGTAAAACAACAGCATGGATGGAAAATATATTCTGACTGGAGGTGAGGATGACCTAGTTCAAGTTTGGAGCATGGAAGATCGAAAGGTTGTTGCATGGGGTGAGGGACATAACTCGTGGGTGAGTACCTAGCCATTAATAGCTATATTATGTGATTCTTTCAAATTTCACCTGATACTTGGACTAGAATATGGGACATGTATGTGATATTTTTTTCATATGCCTTAAACTTGGGGATTTCTTTTGGAACATCTACATATTATGACCTTTTTGTTAAATTAGGCATTTCGTTTCCAAAATCAAGTACTTCATGTGGCTCCTATAGATTATTGGCCAATATATTTGAGAGTCACGAGAAACAGCCAATATGCACTTTTTCATTTGTCCCGTAAAATTCCTGCCAAATTAAAGGTGGGATTAATATCTTTCTATTTCCAAATATCTCCTGATTAGAGGTTTGATAAATATGAATTCAAACACATTGCTCTACTGGATACGCATACTAGGGTCCTAGTTATACAGATTATTGATTTTTCTGCTTAGTTTTTCATCTAGCAATCATGATTGCCTGCTCATCTTTTACTGGATTATGGCAGGTTAGTGCAGTGGCATTTGATTCATATTGGTCAGCACCAAATTCAGACGGCACTGGGGAAAATGTCGTATATCGGTTTGGTTCTGTTGGTCAGGTATCTCAACATTATTACTAGTTCAGTTAATGAAGTGGATCGTTTTTCAATTGAAATCATATACATCTGTCTATCCTGCTTTAATCGGCAGATTTCAGGGATGGCCACCCCGTTTCCAAAAGAGTCTAATGACACTTTATTATTTCATGATTATGATTGTGTCTTTGTTGTGGCTCCCCGAGTACTCGGTTGTTCATTTACTTCAAACGAGAAGTCATTCATCCTGCTCATAAAGCAATTATGAGGCCTTAGTTTTAAATCTGCCAACCTGTTAGTTTCCTCGTTTCTGACACGATGATGAAACATCATGGATTTTAACACGTTAGAGGTAACAAACATCAGCTGGATGTTTACTGGGATATTACTATTACTTCTCTTGTAGCCTTTTGCCTCCATGCTTCAATTTTTATACTCGGACTTAATTCAGTAATTCTACATTTTTCTGGTCTACTTTACCAAGATTGCCTTCCTTTTACAATATATTGGCGTCACTTGTGGACGTCGCGCAGGACACACGATTGCTTTTATGGGATCTGGAAATGGATGAGCTTGTAGTGCCAGTTCGTCGCCCTTCTGGTGGATCTCCCACTTTCAGTACTGGGAGCCAATCATCTCATTGGGATGGCGCTTGCCCCGTGGGTACCTTACGACCTGCTCCAAGCACGCGAGATGTTCCAAAGCTTTCTCCACTGGTTGCTCATCGTATTCACACAGAACCTCTCTCTGGTTTGATATTCACTCAGGAGTCCATTCTTACCATATCCCGTGAGGGACACATAAAGATTTGGATGAGACCAGGTTTTGCTGAAAGTCAGTCAAGCAATTCTGATTCTCTGTTGAGTACAAGCTTGAAGGAAAAACCTTCGATATCAGGGAAAGTTATCGGTTCTACTTACAAACAATAATGGTACAATCTCAGAAGACTGCAGAAGCACGATTTTGTGAGAGTGAATCGATTGATTGATTCTGCTGTTGCCATTATCTATCTTAGCAATGTTTTCTCAGAATCATGATGTCAACTCATATGCGACAAGATTAATTGACGAAGTTCGTTGCATAGCCAGGTTTGACAACGCGATTGGAGGCACCATGAATTTGAGAAAGAACGCACAAGCACTTTTGTAAGTATACAAGAGTTTTCTTAGAAACTTGACAAAATAATTGAAGTGAAGTTGTGCATTTGAAATTTATTTTTTTGTTTCTTGTCTCTGTTACATGAGAAATTTTGCTTTGTAGATTGAAGCTTCTGCACAAAATTGTTTCCATTATCATACAATCAAAGGGGAA
Organism: Fraxinus greggii; assembly: GCA_903798315.1. NCBI lineage: Eukaryota > Viridiplantae > Streptophyta > Magnoliopsida > Lamiales > Oleaceae > Fraxinus > Fraxinus greggii. The sequence goes on from CAIGRK010065131.1 coordinate 11,183, forward strand.
AATGAAGTCCAAACAAAAAAAAATGGAAAAAGAAAAAAGAGAGCAATAATTTATTGATAAAAGAAGTTACACTACATATTAATATTATTTCTTCTAAATAAAATAGAAATTTGCTTGTTTACTTCTTTTCAGGTAAATCTTCGTTATCTTTCGATAAATCTGCTGGCCTTATCAGACGGCTTCCGTTTCTTTTTCTTAGAAATCTTTATATTAAATCCGACAAAAAATACCTTTCAAAAAAAAAAAAAAATTAAATCCGACAAAAAATAAAGAGACGATTATAACTATTATAACATGCCAAAGAGAGAGCGCGACTTTAGGAGGACCCTTGAAAGCTGGAAATATGCAGGTTACGATGAATAGTGTGACGAAAAGGCGCCAATGTACGCTTCTTCAGGTATCAACTCTCTCATTTTTGTAATGTGCTTATTTTCTGCAGAAAATAATGTTACATTTTTTATTGCGTGGTTGTCTTAAATTGAAAAAATCGAGAATTTAACTATTTATTTCAAAACAAATTTATTGTAGTAAAGGAAAAGGAGTCCATAAAATGGTCGAGTTACAAATGTAATACATATAAATTGTTGGAATGTAAATAACAAAGATTTATATTTAATTGTCGATAGTAATTATCTAAATTTAAAATTTTGCAAGTAATAGAATAATATTTGAGCATTAATTTTCACACAACAAAGTCAAAATAAATCCAACTTTGCTGAAGTAAGATGCAAAGCATAAGAGGAATTTGTTTTTTTGTAGCCATCAAACATTGGAAGCCATGATTGACAATTTGATTATGATTAGACAGACACCACCAACGTTGCTTCTGACCTTCATTTGGTTTGTCGACAAATTATACTCGAATTGATGCATTGGAATTTGGAGAGGAAACCAATTTGATGCAAATGAAAGATGACTTTTTTATTTAAGTTTAATTAAAAAATTTGATAGAAAATTTAAGTCAAAATCAGTAATTAATTTTAA
>CAIGRK010065140.1:0-11627 GCA_903798315.1 Fraxinus greggii
AAGTACAATTATAAAGGTACAAATTAACTAATCAACACAAAATATTACTAAGGGCGTGTTCGGTAGGGATTAAAATCGGATTAAAATTGAAAAACTAGCCGTTATTGTTGACTTTTATGAGATGAGGAAAATCCCTAAAGATCATATTTTCAATTTTAATTGGCTTTTAATCTCTACCGAACATTACCTGAACTAAAATCACTATGCTATCAATTTCTCCTTTCAAAATTCAACAATGTCAATCCAAAAATTCATCCAAAACCTCAAAACTGTGAAGGGTTATCAAATTCAAACCCCATGCATAAACCCCAAAGCCAAAATTGGTGACACCATAATCTCCACAATCTTAATTCCCTCAAATTCACAGCCAATCCCCACTGCTCTCCTTTCCAAGCTCACCCCCAGACTGGTTCATCTCATTCTCTCAGACCCACATCTCAAACTCCCCAAACGTCTTGATTTCTTCAATTTCCTATTAAAAAACCAATCTTCGATCAATTTCAAGCTAAATCTTGAGTCCCACTTCATCCTCATTTGCAGGCTGGTGAAACAAAGAAAATTCACAGAAGCTGAGCGTCTCTTGGGATTTTTCTTTAAGGATGAAAAGCTCAGGTACCCTTTTCCTGTTATAGCTTCTTGCATTCGGAATCGCTGTGGTGAATCCAAGATTTCTACTAAGATATTTAATATGATGCTCAAAGTTTATTCTGATAGTCAAAGATTCAAACAGGTTGTGAACACTTTCAATTACATGGAAAATACTGGGATTCAGATAGATGAAAAAACTTGCACTGTTATTTTAATTGAACTAATAAAATGTGATAAGTTGGAATTAGGATTGGAATTCTTTTACAGAATGGTGGATATGGGTATCGAGGTTTCGGTATTGACTGTTGTGGTCGATGGTTTGTGTAAGAATGGAGAGATAAAGAGGGCTAGAGAATTGGTGGATGAGATGGTGAGCATCGGAATAAAGCCCAATGTTGTTACATATAATATAATGGTGAATGCATGCACAAAAAGATGGAAGTTTGAGGAGTTGGAGAAGATTTTGGATTTGATGAAATGGGTAGGTGTGGATATGAATGTGGAGACATTCAAGTTTTTGGTTGATGGGTTTTCGAGTTGTGGGAAGATTGAAGAAGCCGAAAAGATTGTTTTGGAGATGCACCAGAAGGGTTTTATAGTGGATGCACATTTATATAATTTGGTTATACATGGGTATTGTAGATTAGGAGATGTGCATAGGGCTTTTTCAATATTTTGTAAAATGAAAGAAGAAGGTATCTGTCCGAACGTCGATACCCATTGGATTCGTGCAAGTCATATTTCTAACATGGGAGAGTTGGGAACTACTAAAGACTTCATAAAAGAAATGCAAAGTAAGGGAATTGAATGAATTAGAGATTGTTTTGGTCTTAAGGTTGGTTCGTGTTAGAGATTGTTACCGTCTAAGGTTGGTTTCTGCTGATGGTTTAATGCAGTATATCCTGATAACAGATATACATATTCTGAATAGAAAGGGTTGATGAAGCTGGAATGCAACTGCTTCCCAGTATGTTACGCATTAAGACCTTTTAGGCCTATAATAGAACTCAGTCAGATTTTTGTTGATATTGTATGCTTCTCAATTGTGCTGTTGAGAGGATCCTCTACAAAGAAATGGAATCCAAATGTATGCTTGGGGAATTTACCCTATTCTGTCTCCGGCCTGAAACTGATTGTGGCACAGTGCCCATTCGCTGTCACTAAGGGAGGAAATGAAGTTCAGTTCATGAGACCGCACGAGAGCAGCTGCTACTTGACCTTGTCACCTAAATGGTGGGTATGTGGTAGATGCGTGTGACATATGGAGTTGTTTGTTGTGCACCTATCCCCCTAATGGAAAAATGAGTGATTCTTCCCCTTTCGTATTATGGCCTTGCCACTCGGTCCCTGATGGCCAGTGATGGATCCGACATAGCATTTCTTGTTTTGTTGGTGCTGCATGTTTGAGTACTGGATTAGTAAGTATGGTTCCGAAAGTGACTTTGGTCGGACCTAAAGGCGTGGCAGGGATTGCGGATTACCATCTGATGCATTTCAATTTGAATCTCTCATTTTTCTAATGATGTTATACATGTTTCCTCCATGATGCAGCAATACTAAAGAGCACCTTGGGAACTCTCAACAATTGTTTGATGGACTGGTCTTATAAAGATCCTTACGTAATTAATTTGTTCTCTTTCTCCCGTGAAATGTCAACTGGTGTTGCACAAAGGTTGAAATGTTATTATATCTATCAAATTGAAACGAATATGAATTTTTCAACTAGGCCTTGTATACATGTTTCTGTCCATCTATTTTGTGCTTCTAAGCTTCTACTTCTTCCTGGATATTTTACACGTTTGTGTAAATATGTGCCCTTCCATCTGAACCTAATCATCAAAGATATACGAGTAAAAGTCGTTTAATCAAATTTTGTGTATGAATCTTGTCTCAATTCCAGAATTTCTTCCGTTAAATTATGAATGTGTCAAGAAGTCCTAACATTCTAAGTTGGCTATGAAATGAAAAGAAAGGTTCCCGAGTAGATATGTTACCGTACAGGTCCAATATATGTGGCTAGGAATCATTTCAACTTTCAAGTAGGTAATTCTCCATTATCATTTTCGCGTACTAAAAACCAAATTCATCAGATCCGATCCAAATACAAGTACAACCCCGCCTGCGGGTTGACTGATTGGCCCAATTAATGGTAATACCTAGCTAGAATAAAATTCGAACTTTACGAACACGACAAAACTCAGGGCAATCCATATACAGAAACTCATCTATCCAACTAATTCAATACACCACAAGGTGATTACTGCAAAGCTGCAAAAAGAAATGAAAGGGAAAGTCGAGAGACTCAAAAAACTGCTCGATTACTAGGAACTTCTTCTTTAACCATCGGGACAGTTATTAGTGATCCACGCTTCCCCAAGGCTGGAATGCTATGAGATCGTTTTCTCACCCTGATATTGCCATGATGTGGCATTCTGCTCTCGTATTTCTCTCTGTGGGGATACGGAAAAGTACCGGACAGTGCCTCCGATAATGGTTCACTTTTGGATCGCATGAAAAGGTCAAGATTTTGTTGGTACTTATCCCCATTAAATACATTCGTAGTTGATACTATATTATTGAAATCCGTCTTATTCTTGGACTCCTCTTCATTATCAGACACATAGCTGCCGTCTGGGATATCTTGCATGGCAAGATCATCATATTCCTCGTCAGATTTGGTGGATTCCTCATCCACAGAGCCTTCCAACTGCAAAAAAAAATTTGAGTGAACAAAAATAGTTTGTTTAAAAATGGGTGCTAAATATGATGCTGTTAATGATAAAAGGTAAAAAAGCTTGACAACAGAGAATTCCAACACATCAGCCATATGTAGAAACAACTTGCAAGTTTTGCATTGCCATTTACCTGGGAGCGACGACAATCAAACTAAAAGGTACTTCATAGAACTCTCATATATATCTGCTAATACTTAGACACACTTGTCATATCAAAACATTCTCATAACAAGAGAAAAACAATTTACTCCAGTTCGGTCAAGATGAAAAAAATCATAAATGCTATGTTCTGTTAATTCTTTGAATAAACTGATGACACGTCCTTACCTCTTCTTGGTTCTGTTTTTGCCCATCACTAAAATCCTCATCGCTGTCTATCTCAGGCTGCTCGTCAACATCTTCATCGCTACCATGCACTGAGTTTTCTTCCTTGAGCTGCAAAAAACAGGAAGACCAAAAAGTAAAACGAGAAAAATTAGAAAAAGAACACAGATAAAATAAAGTAATACAAAAAGAATGACCAGAGCCGTAATATGACATGATTATAGAAGTTGATTGAAACTTCCATTTAACCCGGGCCGGTATCCAATCATTATAATTCCATATGTTGTTTAAGATATAATAAACAAGAAAACGAATTGACTAACTTCTCCACTATAAAGAAAAATCATTGATTAAAGCTCACCTCCTTTGCATGCCCTTCTGAGAACCTTGGTGAACTGCAGCAGGACGAATAATATTTACTACCATTGTCAGTCTGGTAACCCTTTGACTCATCCACACTACTGGCATGACTAGTACCCCCAGTATCACTGGGCCAAGCACTGATGCCAAAATTACCGAACTGCAAGTTGACAGATTCAGCTCTATCTATCTGCAATGGTCCATAGGCAGGTGTTCCTACTCCATTCTCAATAGGCTGGCCCACAATTGGCTTGCCATTTTCATCTATTATGTTAACTGGCCAAGCCTTAGCCACAGATCCATCGTCATTCAAAAGTGCCATCAAATGCCTGCTAGAACCTTTCCTTTGGATCAACTGAAACATTCCCTTGGAACTCAAGGAATTGGCAGCACGCTGATTTCTGTACTCCTCGTCAACAACAGTAACTCTGTTTGTGATTGGATCATAAAGCTGGTCTCCTGCCTCCCGCCTCCTTAGGCAGCTAAAAACTGTTGCATGAATTGCTGCCACACTTTTATCAACATTTGTGTTGTTTATTTTTGGCACCAAATGCTTATCAGCTCGGTTGCAGAGATATTCTTGAATTGTTCTGATGTTTCGTATATATTTAACATACTTGTTTTTAGCAGGATCTAGGGTCATGTACTTCGCACGGACTGCAAATCTTTCTAGGTGTTTCTCCTCATTTGAAATATAAATCATGAAAGGTATGATTGAAGGATGTTTTTTCATAAGCCCCATCTGCATGGGAAAAATGAATTAAAACTAGAAAGCTCATGGTGGACGGTGAAAAGATACTTAATATTTGATATAAAAGTTTGTCAAATTTAAGGCCGTATCGATTTTTACCACAAAATTGAGACTTAAGTGAACGCCCTCCACCACCACTGATTCTTTCCGTTCTTCCCATGCAGTAATCAACCGATCAAGACTGTCAATTACCATCTCACTTTGTGCTTTAAAACCTTCAATTGCCATCTGCTTTGGACTGATCAAATCAACGGTGGAACATCCATCAATTGGTGATTTTCCAACTGTAGAACCACCAGATACATCAGTCCTAGCTAGTGAAGAGGTTGAAACACCAGCTAATTTCTTTGCTTTCCTTTTGGCCTTAGCTTCTGCAACGGCTACAGGATCTAAATATTCTCCTGCGTGGTAAGTTGAAGCCCACAATAGAGGATTTTGTTTTTCATCTACAAAACTCCTCATCATATGCCGGATTGAGTCGGTAGATATTACAGTGGTAATACCCAACCTGCTACCCTACAAAAACGATAAAGGTTCAATCTAAATTTTGTTGGCGTTGACTTAAAGTGGACTTCAGTTAAATATCACTGAAGCCATATATCATTGCCACGTCTATGGCAAGGAATACAACCACGTTACTTAGGCTAAAAATAAAACAAATAAGGGCAAAATTTACCTGCACGGGGGTAGGGATGCATCACCACGGTGGAATAGATCATTTTTAAAAAAGTAACAAATACTAATCGAACTCATTTACCACATTTTGAAACTTAAATTTTACAACTGATATAAAATGCAAAGTTACCTTGCCTTGATGCCTTGATCTCTTAGTTGATTATTAGGTATACTAAAGCAAAGAAATAGCCAACTAAAACTAAATCAGCATTGAAAAAATTGAAAGAACTTGCCATATATACTGCATATCAAATGGATGCAAATATATACTGTATTAAAAGATCGCCAATGCAATCATAATCTTGACACCTGTACTCACAACTGCGACAAACCAAAATGATATTGGTATTTGCTTAACTCAGAGACCAAAACCACAAAATTAAATTGTTGTAATGGACTAAACTCCAGAAACCAGATACAACAGAAAAATGGGAAATTAGCGACAGAAGGAGAAACTTACAAGCAAAGCAGACAAAGTAGATTTACCACAACCGCTTGTGCCGCACAATAGTACAGTAACAGATTCCTTTCGTTCTCGGATTCTGAAATCATCAAATAATAACATCATGCAAAAATAGCAATAAAAAAATAAAGCGCAAAACCAACCTCCAAACAGTATATAACAAGTACCAAGAAACAGATTGCAACAACAAAGTGATGTTGGAATTCGGAAAGTGCAAGTGACAAATTTTATCACAAGTCACAAAGTAGTACACATTCTCCTGTAAGAGAATTCACATTTTGTAAATAACAAGAACCCATCATTTTGCTTTTCCCTTTTCCTTTTTTTTGGGTACATGTACGCATCCGTTCAATTCATAATAAAGCAAGCTGAATCATACCACGAGAATAACTATATAAGTTCTTCAAAAAAGATCAAATCAAGGAACAACCATAAAAAGAACATGAGATAGTAAATACAATAATAATCTTTTCAATAACAGGTCATTAGTTCCAAAAGAAACTCTGATGAGGAATCCATCACAAGTACTTTGGGCATACCTCAAATGATGGACCTATCTACGATATCCCCAGTGAATAAGTTGCAGGCAGAAGATCCCTTAGACTACTGGCTTTGGCCAAATTGTATTCTTTGACCTTTGTTGTGTGCATTTTGCTATTGGTTGCTCTGTGATGTGCACATTTTTAGGAGAGAGACACAGCATGATAACTAATTGGTGCTCCTTAATCGTGCTTTCAGTTTTGGCTGCTTTTTTGGCAATACTTGTTGACATTCGTGTCCATGGTTTGCATCATTTAATTGTCATATGTGGTCTTTTGTTCATATAGATAGCTCCTACGTGCTTGTTATATGGGTGTGTTTGTCGTTTATTTTGTGATGTTTTCATCTCTAGGGCCATTCCAGCTCTTTGATACTGTGTGCCGGATATTTTTGCAATCAGAGTGGTACCCTCAAGATTATGTTTTCTACAATGTTCTATACAATGGCAATAGAACTATCAAGTTCAGAATTTTTTTGCAAGTTCTCTTTTTTCCTCTTTTGTACCTTTGGAGGCAAGTTTGGTACACATCCCCCACCTTGTACTAAATTTTTAATCAACAGTCAAGGTAGGTTTCAATGCCAAACTCCCGAATATATTTTGGGAAAAAAAAATTAAAAATAGAAAAAAGTTTCATTAGTTCTTTTATGAATAATGCTGAACTATCATAACCCATTATTCTACCTAAGTTGCCACATCGATGTTTCATCGTTATAATGATAAATAACACTACTCTTCTTTTATATTTCCCCGCATTAAAACTATTTGCACAAAACTCATAAGGTATCTGATTTGTATTGTCTTAAATCACGGCCGAGAATGCTGAAAATGAAGGCAGTCATATTTGCTGACTAGTCGTTCCAAAGTTATTGAACCCATGAATAGCCAGAACTGTCCTCAAGTAAAGATGAAATAGACATGAAATTAGTGTAGGAAATTCACACAAAGCATCAGAAAAAACAATTCTTAGCATTGCGCCTTTGACTCTTGTCAGCAAACTCAAGGGTATGTCAGAAGTCCGAACAAGTCCAGGGTCAACCCCTCCTATTAATTCTCTATAAGTGGTGAGTTAAACCTACATCTAATTGTCACTCAATTTCTCATCAAGCTTGTATTGGAAATGCAACTGCAGTGGAAAGATAAACTACAACAATAAAAAACAATAATTTGACCATACAAGTTAGACAGAAAGATGTTCTTTTTCATATTAAGAGCGTTTAATGTCCAGATTGAAGTCAAACTCAATTCAAAATGAGAACAAGACGCTAACCGTACCTGCATGCTATAGCCAAATCAGCCCTCTGATCTGGGCCAACATATTTGTACTCTGCAAGAGCTTCAGAAGCAACATCTAGGAATTTTTTTCTCCTGACAACTGCAGTGGTGCGTATTTTGTACAACTCAAATGGTTTGCTCTTATTTTTTTCTTCCTCTGAAACCAAATGATCAACAAGATCTGCTTTATCCAAGCAGGCATCAGCATAATACTCTACCTCCCTCTGGTTATATATTTTAGCATCCCCCTGTGACACTTCTTCACATGTCGAAACCAACTTATCTGTCAGGCATGCACTTCTCACCATTTCAAATATTCTCCGGCTAATCTGTTAAAAAATGAGGAATTTCAGGATAACATCAGAAAGATCATTGATGCATTACCAAAACATGTGCCAAAAAACAGACTTAAAAAGGAAATTACAAAAGAAGGAAAAATAACAAAAGACGCCTGGACTTAATTTGAAACCAAACCATGATTTTAAATGCAGGCCTTTTGATATGCTCCAACATATATGTAGATTGGATTACATGAATTTAGTGCATATTTCCTAATTTGATATATTACACAGCATCCTCATTAATGCAATGTGGCTGGATAGGATCACCAAAAATTTAAACTCGTGAAAATCCAGAAACATGCCAATAATAGCATATAAGTGTTATGAGTTTTTTTGAAGTTCAATGACACGGCCAATGAAGACATCAATTTTTTGAATGCAAATCACTAGAATTCCAACTGCCAAACGACATTATTAATTCATAAATTCTAAAGCAATCAAATCAATGAAACGTGTACAATTGTTATAGGAATGCCAGAGCTGCTGAATATGTCAATGGTCATAACCACAAGAAAAATAATGGACATCACATCTATCCCTAACCTGTAGGAAAATCACAAAATGCAAATTTTGAAGCTTCCAAGATTTCCATATAATCATTGTTTGTTTCCATTACAAATACAGAACTTAAACTAGAAACTAGGGGCTAGTATTGAGAACCGGTCCATTTTGGTAACTCTTAACGTTATACATAGTAAATGCGAACATCATGTCAACACTATAACAAAGATTTTCTGTTCAATCAAAGATCTCAAATTCCTGATTTCAGGGGGCAAAAATATCAAATTCCTCAGTTCCCTTCTTAATCTGATTATTCATTTCAGTCACACACACACACACACACACACACACACACATGCGGACACATACAAACGGAGATACAGACAATCATACGCGAGTATCTGCACATATGCGCGCACACACTCTGTGTGTACTTTTCAGGCCATGCACGTGGACAAAGATAGACGCGATCCTTTAAGTTTGTTAAATTGGGAAAGAAGATATAAAATATCATTTTATGCTCTAGGGGGAAAAAAGAAAAAGAAAAAGCAGAGACCTTAAAGGCGTGACGAGCCTTGCATCCCATGAGTTGCAGAGTGCTCTGCAGAACGGAACGCGTGTATCGAAACGCAGTATCCTTCTCCGTTTCCGCATCATCCTCTACCACGATTATGTACAACAGCTTCGCCACACCCATCCCCTCAGCCACCGCCATTCTTCCACCTAATTCAAACAACCGAACATGCAAAAACATGATAAACTCATCATCCAATTCATAATCATTCATGATTCAAATCTGAAATCCAAAATCAATTATTATTATCAGAATGCAGGTGGAACCTGTAGAAGGATAGTCTCGAGAACAGAGCAATCCAGCTAGAGTTTTACTCGGTAATAATTATAGAGAAATTGATGAAAACGACGAACTAGGGAAAGGAGGAGGAGGATGAGATTGTTCTGAGGCGATCTGGCCATTTGCGCCGCTACCTGCTTCCACGCATCGCCGCTTCTGTGCCAACACGAATGAGTCGCCAGTCTCCCCCTTCATATAAAGAACAAGGATAATTGAAATGACGATTTTGGGTCCTAATTTGGACGATAATAATACTTATGAGAATGATGGCAAATTTAGTAATTTCAAGAAAACATGGTGTCGATTACTTTGTCTGACCACTGATATTTGGTCAGGGGTCAAATAGAGAAGAAAAAACATTGAAAAGGCTAATTAAGAAATTATCAAGGGATGTCTACTAATATTATTATTTAGAGCACTTAAGTACTCGCAACTTTTTTTAGTATATAATTTCCAGATGTTTAAAATTTTAATTTCAGTGCAATTAAGTCCATATATAACGAAAAATCGTGTTTACAAGTTACAAAATCTAATTTAGCCCCTATTTGTTTCTTTATGTAGAAGAATTATAACCGTTGTGAGCCATAATAATTGATCTTGTTGTGTCTTAGTGGGTCCCAAATTTTTGAAAAAATGAATCAAAATAATCATTTTCTTGTAGAAATAATGTGACAAACTTAACAATATAAATGAAAAAAAAAAATGAATCCCTTATTATTTTATTATTATTATTATTATTTTTGGCCCTAAGGTTACCACAAAGTATTTCAGGGGCCCCATTTGAAAGGAAAACAGAAAAGATTCATGGGATAATTTATTTTGTAGGCCACACTCGGACTGAGTCCGACACCAGGAATAGGGACTCTCGTGCAAATACATTTTTGAAATTAACAAAATTATGAAGAGATTGAGAGAGAACGAAAAATTAAATCAACGTGCTTTTTTAGTTTGGGCAACAAGAAAACATTTTTAATATTAACGGTGGAAGAATTAAATGATGTCGAGATAGTTGACACGTGATGTGAGGCTTATGAGCTTATCCATTTGCAAGTGCTCATATAATGAGGACAAAGATAGCAATATGGCGGATGAGGGTTGGGGTAGTCATTTTCGTCCCCATCCTATTTAGGGCGTTTTCGATAGAGATTAAAATAGGATTAAAATTGAAAAGCTAGCCGTTATTTTTTACTTTTATTAGATGAATGGGGCTCATTAACGACTATATTTTTAATTTTAATTGAATTTTAATCACTACGAACAAGCTCTTAGCATGTTTATTTTCTTGCTCCATCCTAATACCCAATTAAGGCTGTGAGCGAAAAGAGTTTCATGTCCCCTTTACTTTCCCATTTATTTTTTAAAATTTTTTTTGACTAACTTTTTTCAAATTTTAAAGAAATTCACGTTTCGTCTAGAAAATGATGAAAAAATATATTTTGAAATGAATTTTAAACGGGGTGGGAGCTATATTACCCTTAAGGGCCTTAACCACCACTGTCTTGGTCAAGAACCCCTATTTTGTATAATTGATTAAGCAGGAAATCCTCGTCCCAAAGCCCCATGGTATCGGATATTATTTTTTTTGCCATCCCTTGAGGAATTTGTCACAATATTATTCTGAAAACGGACGTTATTTGTGAAAAATGATGTTCTCTTAGGTAAGTGGACTTTTGATCAATTTAAGTACTGACTTTTCGAATGTTTAACGACTTTTTACAGGGGACAATCATCTTACTACTTGAATAGTCGAATGTTAATATAACAAAATAAAAAATGGATTGCAATTGAAAAGCAAAGCTTTTTATGTCAATATTAATTTCGCAATTACCTGCAAAATTGATGGTCATGTTGCCATTTGTACCCTAATAGAATTGTAATAATTTAGAGCATGTTTGAGCCTTATTAATTTTATTTGAAATAGTGATTTGATGGAGGATGTATGATTAAAAAAAATTTTTTAATTTACATGTAATATTGTTTTATTGAATAATATGTGATTGAAAATAAACCAGAAAAAAATATATTTTGAAAATAATGGAGACAAAACTAAAGCCCCATAATGCTTTAACGTGTCTGTTTCGAAAAGGGGGGAAAAAGGAAAAAGAAAACGAAAAAAATCTCCTCCCATTGCTCATGGCAAGGTTTCAAATATAAATGAAGTAATTTGAATATATATTAATTGATCGAGAGCTATAAAAATTTGGGAATCGAGCAACAAGATAT
>CAIGRK010065149.1:0-20112 GCA_903798315.1 Fraxinus greggii
AATTTAATAGTCACAAACGATCAAATAATTTGTGACTACCATCAACACTTGTGACCATCACCTCACCACTGCCACCAACAGCATAACAATAGAACCCCACCAACACCACCACCTCCTGGCAACAAATCATCATCTAAAAATACCGACATCACGATGACCACCACTACCCATCCACAACCACCACACCACCACTAATACAACCACCTCCACCACCAACCACCACCGCACCACCCACACCCGTGGCAACTCCACCACCAACAGAAATGCAACACAAGTACCATCGCCACAACCACCGTCATCACTGACATCGCCACCACCAACCACCTGCACGACCAGCACTAAATAATCCAATTCAAAATTATTACAGCCGCAACCATCGCCACACCACTACAACCACAGTCGCATCTGATCCACGACCATAGCAATCACCATCACCATCTCACCATCACAACATCACCATCTCGCCGCCGCCGCCGCCACCATCTCAGAATCTGAAATAGAAACCAGAAAACAAAAACCCCGAAACCACGACCAACTCAACACAACCACCAACACCACCATCGACACCACCACCAGATTTCTCCACTCCAGCAAAGAAGACGCCTCTACACAGCGGCTTCGGCTAAGCAAATCAAATCGGAGGAGAACGAAATCCCTAAAATACCCCAAACTCCCTCACCAAATTTCTCTTCTGTCGGCGACCAAAATACCCCAAACCTCCCCCATATTTTTCTGCTACGGTGGCGGGTGCACCACTGGACAACGCTAATGCGAGTTCGTAGCAGTCTCACCACTATCGTTCGACACCGCTACGAACGACAGAGCTCACAACGTTGCGCAAAAAATCACACAAGCTTAAGAGTTGCTCTCTCCGTCTCGTGGAGGCTGGGTTGCCCACGGAGAGGGAGGAGAGTGGAAAAGAGGGAGTGACGATGAGAAGAGGGAGGAGAGTGGAGAAGAGAGAGTGACGGTGAGAAAGAGAGAGTGACGGAGAGAAGAGAGAAGGAGGAGAAAAATTGGAATGAAATTGATTAGGGTGTGAGATGAAAATTGTACAATTAACATTTAATATTTAAAATAAAATATCCGATTTTTGAAAATGAAACATTAAATCTAATTTTTGAAATTGAATCTTTAAAATTCTGGTATTGTGTAATTTCATCTAGATATATAGCTAGTTCATGGCCCGGCCTCAATCCATCCCAATTTTTTATTTATTTAATACACGGTAGTTCCAACCTAGTCCCATTAGCACATCTAAGTATTCAATTCTCTCAAGGTGGAGGAATAAAACTCCTGGGTCTCAATTTGAAATAAAAAGAAAGCTCAATGACTAATTTTGTACAAAATAAAGTTTTGTTAAAAATTGAAACAACAATAATAATATAATACGAAACTAATAAATATTTACACAGCAATAAATAAATAAATAAAATCTATGAAGAGGACTTGTTCGTCACTCCACCATTCTATAAAGGTTGACTCTTCGCCCAAAACCCTCATAGAACCCCCAAGACTAATTCTATACGGGATCACAATGGCAGCCCAAGAAACCACTCGCTCGCCGTGCCCCGATCGCATATTGGATGACCTAGGCGGCGCCTTTGGTATGGGCGCCGTGGGCGGATCGGCTGTCCACTTCCTAAGAGGCATCTACAACTCCCCCAAAGGCGAGCGAATCATTGGCGGCTCACAAGCCGTCCGTATGAACGCCCTCCGTACCGGCGGCGGCTTTGCTGCCTGGGGGGGTCTTTTCTCCGCTTTCGACTGTTCTATGGTATATCTAAGGCAAAAAGAGGACCCCTGGAATTCCATCCTCGCTGGTGCCGCCACAGGCGGATTCCTCCATATGCGCCAAGGCCTTGGCCCGGCTTCTCGCTCGGCTCTCGTCGGTGGCCTGTTGCTCGCGCTTATAGAGGGTGGTGGGATCATGTTTACTAAGGCCATGAGCGGCCCGCAGAATATGCCTATATTTGTTGAGGACTTTCCAGATGGGCTGCCCAATAATGCCCAGTTTCCGAACAATATAGATTCACCACAGACCGACTCCACGTCCCCCTGGTATGAACGGTGGTTCGGTGGTGGTGAGAAGGAGGAGAAGAAGAGTGGTGGAGCGAAGACCGAGATTTTGGAGAGCTTTGATTCGCCTACGCCACCTACCTTTGAGTTGAAGTGAGGATTCTTTTTCTATATTTATATTTCATGTTGCAAATATTATTTAAGTTGGATACTTGTGAATTGCTGTTATTTTGGATATGGGATTGGAAATTTACGTTCTTACATTTAATTGTAGATTACATCTAATTATAGATATCTTATTGTAAAATAAAATGGTGTTTGGTGTAGATTAAAATCAGATTTTAAGTGGATTGTGACAGAAGTTTTTGAAATGTGTGGTTAAAAAGATGTGGTACCCATGAAAGATTTGATTGATATTGATTGCTTTGCTTAAAATCTGGCCAAACATGCCCTATATATATTGAACGCTCAAATTGACATATTTATCTAATCTTCTTACATAATTATGTTGATGTTTAGCTACGAATTGGTCTCCATTATAAAACACGAAGTACGTTTCAGCTATTACATTATATTGGTGTAATGTGTTTTGGCCGCTTCAGGCCACGAGCAGCCTGTCACGTCTATGGCTTGAACCATCCTCACACACGCGGTGTAATGGGCTGGCCATTGTAGGTCTTGATATAAGAAATTTGTTAACTCTTTATGCCAAAATATGCGGGCAATTGTGCCAGGCTTCTTTTGAGGAGAGGGCCATTTCAGTTTGGATCGACTTGTTTCAACTACCGCGTTATGCCATTGTCAATATCCTCATTCCCCTTGTCAATATCCTCACTCGAGGATCATATTGTTTACCGATTGAGGGAAAGAAAATGGGATATTAAGAGACTTCTGAAACTTTACAGACTATTGCTTTATTTTTGGAAATTAGAAGGCCCTTATTGTCAAAACTCTCTTACTGTGGATAATTAGAGAAAGGAGATGACAAATTTATATTGTTTGGTACTTTATGCATAAGAGATGTGTGCATATGTGAACTGTCTGCATGTCTATGGAATGCCATTTTTGGTTCGTTTCGTCTGGACGCTTGCAGCTTTTCGGTAGTTCTTGTGGCGTTGGAAGTGCTCGTGTATGCATAATTAATGAGCATGGTAATAGCAGGAACGGGAGCTTGGTTCCTCATTTTCTGATGTGGTGGCTCCTTTTGGTTTGTTTTTCGCTGTTTTCTTTTGAATTAAGAATGATATATCTAAGCACCAATCTATATGACATTACGTGATAAGTTCAATTAAATGTGAAAATATGTGATTCATTTAATGATAACACTTAGTCCCTATTTGAGCCACATTAAAATTTTTTATATCTATAACTTTTCCTTCTTTTTCAACCACACATTCTCTATCAATCTACTATTTCAAAATACATTCTTTCAAAATAATGTGGCTCAAAAACACCTTTAGTGCCACCTAAACTGATGTTACAACACCAATGATGTTAAATAACATTACTCTTTAAGTTAGATAAGCCACACATATTTGAATAATGTTATTTAACACCATTCTACGTGACGTTTTGTAATAAATTTAATTAAAAGTGTATTCATTTAATAGTACCCTTTATTTAATGACCCTTAGAGCAAATTGAATGAGGGAACCAGGGTTATGCCCTTGTTTAAAATCTTATTATTTCTTTTTGTAATTTTTAATTTTTTGTGTTTAAATGGATATGAATGATTACATGCATGGTGTACAGGAAGAGAATAAGACTTATGAGCTAATTGAAGTAATTTTTGAATAAAGCTAAGTGTACACCATTTATTGACAATAATAGTTGATAATGATGTGTTGTCAAAATTCTAGCATGTGATGTAAAAAATAATTTCTTAAAATAGATGAATATAATGATGTGAAATATGATGTTGTCAATCAATGTTGTCAATCAATATTAAACATGTAGCATGATTCGTAATTTTTAGTACAGCTGAACGTTTTCTCAATTGTTGTTACCAAGATTTATGATGTCATTGTACAATGATGCGACTGCATGTTGCTGATTTCCTTTTAATGATGTTTCTATCTAGTACGCAGGGCATTTCCCTTCTATTAATATTGTGCATGTTTGTAGAGTGGCTATAAATTTTAGATCAAGTACAAGACATGAATTATGATGAATACTCTCAATGTTCTATATCAACGCACAATATACAATATGTAACATTTTTCTTTTATTGTTCCTTTCTTAATTTGGTCTAACATCTTGGAGTTTTACATCAACACTAGCACAATTTTATGTGTCGTATTAGTATTAGATACGTGCATATTTGAGAAGTAATTATAATTAATTTTTATAACTAGATAGAAATAAGTTATCGATAAATAAAAAAAAATAGAAAGTATGTTCGATCGATTATGTATAAATTATAAACGGTCCCGAACAGTCTCGGAACAAGATATTCTATATATTACTGATTGCCGAAACCCAATTAACATTTTTCCTTACCAGCTTAATTAAAATCCCTATTAGAAGCCAAACAAAATAGTAATGGTCAAAATTCATTACTGCTGCAATTACAAAAAGAACTTTCTCATGAACATAATGAAAAATATCCCACCATAGAGGCTGTCAATTAACAAAGAAAAACGTACATTAAATAACCTAAGAAAATCTCAGGCCAACTATTAATAGTATACAGTGACAGACAATGGAGTTCATTAGAGCATCTTCAAGAATCTGTCCACATTTATCAAGAAAACTGTATCAAAATTCTCCGGCCATCGCTCACTATGCGTAATCCAACCACCACCACACACACAATTTCAGTGGCTGGTCACTTATCACCACCACCACCACCGCTGCCACCTCCTCCACCGTCATCCAATCTCAATCTTGATCTATTATCGCTCCCCACCGGTGTAAAACACAAAGAACAACCTACCCAAATTATTATACCAACTCTATCTGAGATTATAAGCGAAACCAAAGCATTACTTAACCTTGCTTTTCCTATAGCACTAACAGCCCTAATCCTATACTCCCGCTCCATGATTTCCATGCTTTTTTTAGGTCATTTTGGTGATACTGAACTTGCTGCTGGATCTTTAGCCATAGCATTTGCCAACATAACTGCCTATTCTGTGCTATCAGGTTTAGCATTAGGAATGGAACCCCTTTGTTCACAGGCTTTTGGTGCTCAAAACCCAAAGCATCTTTCTTTAACTTTGCACAGAGCCATCGTGTTTCTTCTTGTTTGTTCTGTACCAATTACGTTTCTTTGGCTAAATGTTGCAAATATTCTTCGTTTTTTACTTCAAGATCCGAAAATTACATTAATGGCTCAAACTTATCTAGTTTTTTCACTTCCTGATCTTGCGACAAATTCTTTTATTCATCCCATACGTGTTTATCTTCGGGCTCAAGGTATTACAGAGCCGCTGACATGGGCTTCACTGGCTGGAACAGCTTTTCATTTACCCTTTAACTACTTTTTGGCTTTGCGGCTCAAGCTTGGCATTGCTGGAGTTGCGGCTGCCTCAACTTTGTCAAACTTAGTAGTGCTGGTGGTGCTTGTTCTGTACGTTTGGGCCCGTGGGTTGCACGTGCCGACGTGGACCAAGCCGAGCTGGAAGTGTTTGACTGGTTGGACACCTCTTATTCAGCTAGCCATGCCAAGCTGTGTCTCAGTGTGCCTCGAATGGTGGTGGTACGAAATTATGATAGTTTTGTGTGGACTTTTGGTGGATCCCGACTCCACTGTGGCATCCATGGGTGTTTTGATTCAAACGACATCCTTTCTTTACGTATTTCCATCTTCATTAGGGTTTGCGGTGTCAACTCGGGTCGGGAATGAACTCGGAGCGAACCAACCCAGTAAGGCTCGAGTCTCGTCCATGGTGTCAATTTTCTTATCGGGATTAATGGGCTTGTCAGCTATGATATTCGCCATATCAATAAGAAATTTGTGGGGTCAAATGTTCACGAATGATTTGAACATCGTACGGTTGACATCAAGTGCTCTCCCGATCCTAGGGTTGTGCGAGCTAGGAAATTGTCCACAAACCGTTGGGTGTGGAGTCGTACGTGGGACCGCTCGTCCGTCCATGGCAGCTAGCGTGAACCTCGGTGCGTTCTATCTAGTGGGCATGCCAATAGCAATTGGGCTTGGGTTCTTGGTTGGGCTTGGGTTTTTTGGACTGTGGATTGGGCTGCTATCGGCCCAAGTTTGTTGTGCTGTGCTGATGGTGTATATGGTTGGGACCACAGATTGGAAGTACCAAGCCCTGAGGGCACAGACACTAACATGCATCGGATGTGGCGAAACAACACTGCCGTGACGTCATGATGATGACGCAACATTGACAGTTTGGTTTCCTGTCTTATCTCTAATTTTCACTATTTTTAATTTTAAATTTTTTTTCCTGATTGTGTTCAGAATTAATGTTGTATCACTGTTTTTTTCTGGTTGTTTGCTTCTAATCTTTTCCAATCTTGGATTTATTTTGTTGGACAGTGTTGACATTGTTTAATGTATATGTTAATTATGATTGAATGTGTATATCAAATTTTCTTTTAAGATGCAACAACATTTGTGACATATTGTCTATTTGCAATTTCATTACATTCGTGTTTGTAATAGGTACAAGAATTTCATTTTTAACAATAGACTCGACGATTGTTTTCCAACGAAACAATAAAAAGTTAAATGACTTCGAACTATAAAAATATTCGTCATTATAAGCGAAATTTTCGTCGAGAGCTAATGGTTTCACATTAAAGGAGAATCGAGACTTTGATTTTAAAAACACCGTCAAAGACTAGGTGCAGTTATTAACCTCCACTTAGACCTAACGGGGATTGAATTTCCCGATCCTATTTTACAGATAAAAAATAAGTACGAACAATGTTGAAATGCACAAAATTCAACATGACAACTTCATGGCTTTCACTGCACTTGAAAGTCATCATCTCCGAATTTCTAATATCCAATGAGTCGAACTGATACATCAATGAGCCAATAAGCAGCTCTATGGCCTTTCTCCATTCTTTTGTGAAGGCTAACTCACGTTATTGTGCTAGCTAGCATTGGTCAAATGATATTTTTCTTTGTTCATTCTTCTAATGCCTCTATATTATTGTGATGTGTTTGCTTCATATATTACAAATTTGTTTCAAGATTTTTATAATTTGAAAAAAAATTAAATGAAAAATGGGCACTCATAATTTTAAGTCCGACCACGATCGTCACTTAATTATCATATGATTTTCGGTGGGGGGTTTAGCCATCACATAAGCCTTAACCCTAAGCATGTTAAGGACCTACTTGCTATAAAATTTTTAAAATTTAATGAATCACTTTCTACAAATTGAAAGTTTAAGCTTATCAATTCCAATGGTAGTTTTCCAAATATTAGAGCAACCACTATGAAATTATTACCGGGATTGCTAAATGTTCACGTAAGATTGTTTATTTTTCGCATATAATACGTGCGCGCACACGAATATGTGCAAGAGTTGACATTTGTTGCGTCCCATTTAGCTATCAAAGTAACATTCACAATGTGTGCAAGAGTTGAGATTTATTGTTCAATTTAAATGTCACTTTGATCGTTTTTACTCAAATTTTGACACCTCAACACAGACAAATACTTAGACGCCACTTCTACCCACATAGTCCCTAAAGTTATTGCTTGAAGAAGACAAAGAGGTCGTGGCCGCCATTTCAACGTCACTAAAATATGTAAAGAGGAAGAATAAACAATAAAAAACCTGATCTTAAGCCATCATGCTTCTCACATGGTACCCTAATAAGCAACTCTACAGTCCCCATCCTATGTCTCTCTCTTTTCTTGCATGTTTTCCACCTTATCTGAATCTCTTTGTGATCTTAACTTGTTGCCTTTTTCTTCAGTTCCCACAACCCACCAACATCGCCATCATCATTCAACCCTACTCGGGCTACTCCACTATGCCTGTCTATACACCTAAGAAGACCTAAAATCTTAGCATCTTTATGTTTAAATACAACGTTGTATCTGTTATGTTGCAGAGAAATAATTGTAAAATGGTTTTAGGGTTATAGGCTTTGTCCACCTTGTAAGCAACACATTTTGAATATTCTTCTCGACAGCTTCGCATGCATGAGGTTTGGAGTTTATTTGCTCAACTTACTGTTTCTTTATTCCTCCAATTTGGATGACCTGTTGGATGTTTCCCCCGATGGAGCTTATTCATGGAGCATACGCATGAATATGTGTTTTTGGTTCACAACTTTTGACCACTTATTGCCAAAAAGTTGTGAAGAATTTTACATTCGAAAATTTACATCAAAAATAAAAATCATATCACGTCCGAAAATTTTCATGAGGTATGATTTTTTTGGACGTAAAGTTTGAAAATTTGTGATGTCATATCCCATGAAAAAATTTCTAATAAAATGATGTAAATCATATCGAGAAATTTGTGTCGCAAAATAATAAAAAATTGAAATTTTTTAAAGAAAAGAAGAGTTAAATGACTCTTTTTAAGAAGTATATTTGACACATCTTTAACTATTTTCGATATTTGTTTGGACCATTTGATATATCTATGATGTAGTTCTCAAAACGAGTTTCAAGATGACATAGGCGATTTGTGGATTCGGTTAGCATACGGTCATCGGAGAATTTATAAAGTTAGTATGTTATCGAAATTATCAAAATACTAGTTTGAAAAGGTATGCTTTGACAAGCTGTAACATTTGTTACGGTTGGTTGTTTCGTGCATTATTAACGACATAGAAAATTAGATCATGAGCACTTCAAAATGATATTAAGAATACAATATTTCGACTTAATTTGACATCCCATAATGACTTCGAAAATTGAGACAAAAACATAGAAAATTTGAAAAAAACATAAAAAAAAATTGGTCCAGAGTTTTGGGGTTACGTGACCCACCATGCTACCCCTGTGTCCTTGATTCACAACTTTTTCACAAATTTCACCAAATTTTATTGTTAAAAATCTGATTTTTTTGGTTTAAACCAAACAGGGGCTATATAGAGATACATAGGAGAGAGGGGGAGGCAAAAACACACATTCATGTATAGGGATGTAAGCCAGTCGATGCGACTTTAGGTTTGGGCTCGATTTTAGTAAAAATAGTTTGGAATTTTTCTGACCCCGAGCCATGTCGAGCTTTTGCTCGACCAAAAAATCTAGACTTGTTCTGAACTTTCGGTTCATGCCTTATCGAGTCGATCGGCTTACGGTACACGTAACTTTTAAATTTTTTTAAGGCTCGACTCGTTCATTTTTTTAGGGTACTCCTAAGAACGGATCCAATGGAGACGGGGTGGGGCATGTAGCTAAGACGATTAGAGTACGTGACTACGAACCACGGTGTTGGGGGTTCGAATCTCTCCTTGCCCACAATAGGCCAAAGAGGAAAGTACCTTTCCCTCTGGAGGTAAGAAAATCATGATGGCCGAAAATGGCCTGTGACATGTGCCGGCCCGTGTGGCTCAACAAGTCACTCAGACTGGCTTGAGCTTTTTCTGGGTTGAGTCACGGGCCGTCCGAACCGACGAGCAAAATTTACACCTTTATTCATGCGTAAACTCCGTGGACACACACACACACACACACTAGGTTGTACCATAATAGAAATGCGAAACGAAATGCGTCATGACACTTAAAATTATTATTTTTGTAAAAGTAGAGTGTGGCTCAACAAGTCACTCAGATTGGCTTGAGCTTTTTTTGGGTTGAGTCACGGGCCGTCCGAACCGACGAGCAAAATTTACACCTTTATTCATGCGTAAACTCCGTGGATACACACACACACACACACACACACACACACTAGGTTGTACCATAATAGAAATGCGAAACGAAATGCGTCATGACACTTAAAATTATTATTTTTGTAAAAGTAGGACATGTGACTTCGTGCAAACATACAAAAGATTAGGATTCGTTATTATAAATTAAACCATTTTATTATAAAAAACTTATTTAACATAAATTTAAATTTTGATCACTTGATAATTTTATTGTAGTATAAGAATTAAAGTCTGAAATTATGTGAATTGTTTGTTGAAGTCCGTAAACTTTTTGATTGAAGTCGACAAAAGGTCCATTATAAAGTGCAATTCCTAAGCCAAGTTTTTCAAAGACTTTCCAAAACGAAAATGCTAGCATATATATACACACACACACACACTAGTGCTTGTATATATTTAATATAGAGTTATACACCTCATAATTGTACTAAATAGTTCTAGCTTTGTAGGCTTTCAATGACTTCTACCATCAACCTCTACTCTTTTTTGGAGTGGACACGTATGGACCAATGAAGAACAATGAAGAACGTGGACGAAGACCCCATACACAGAATAATACTATCTAGCATCAATTTAGATGGTCATACTTGATAAATTCAATTAAATAAATCACGTGAAATACATTTAAGTGGATCTATCATTTAATGTCATACAATTGTCACCAAAACTAATGTTTGATATCAGGGGTCATGAATAATATTACTCTCATGTTTGGAGGGGGAAATGCCTGTAGACATAGCATATGTTTGGAAAACATTTTTTAGGAACCTACAAATTTATTGTTAGAATTCAATCAAAGTGACAATTTCAATTTATTACTCATTATTATTGACACATTTCTTGGTTCTCACCACTATTCCTCCTAAAAATTCTTAAAAAGCTACTAATAATCTTTCCCGAACATAGATATAAGCTAATCCTATTTTTTTATCCTTTTGAAATAGAGAAATGATACATTATAGTTGTCAAATATGTTATGTCAAGTCCATAAATATTTTCCACTCATATTGAGATTAATTAATGAGTCCAAGAAGTGTTGATGCAGCGGAGGAGACGATTTTAGCGTATCTGGAGGATCGCGATCGTGCCAAGGGGACGAAATGCGGCCATTTCTGAAGGAGGGCGGCCACCCTAGTGCATGGAATGACTACCTCTGAAGCAATCAGAAGCTGGTTCGGGTGCCCTCAGCCTGGATGGGTCTTAATTTTGTGGTTTTGATTTTTTGTTGCTCTCGAATAAAACTTGAAGAGTTTTCTTCAGACTCAATCCATCCTCGTGAAAGATTGCTTTTCTAGTTTCAGGCTTTCGCTTACATCAAGGGTACTGCCTCAAGTTCTTTTGCTTCTTTTTTAGAAATAAGTTAACTCCAACGTGTCATATTTTCGTTAAGGGACGCTTACATTGGTTGGCTCTTAAGTTTACATTGTATAAAATGTACTTTGAAATGGTAAATTGATAGAGAATTTGTGATTAAAAAGTAAGAAAAAATTTTAGATTTACGTGTAATATTGTTTTACTAAAAAAAGAAAGAAGGAAAGAGAGAGGATGAAACATGATTAACAAAATCTTAAAATGCAATCGTTTTCTCTTTTGTATGCCGTGAGGTTGGAGAACGCAAATGGCACTAGACTCGAAGCTGGCAATTATGATTTGTCCCATATATTTGAATAAAAATATCTGTTTTTACCCTTTTTCCTCCTCATGTTTGATAGAAATGATAACAAATAAGAGAGAGAAGCTTAAAAGAAAAAGTGAAAAAGTAACTTTTTGTTGTGTTTGATGGATATTATTGAGGAAACAATGTATTTTAAATAGTGATATGATGAGAAATATGTGGTTAAAAGGTAATGAAAAATTATTGATGTGATGAAAAATATTATTTTATTGAAAAATATGTAGTTGAAAATGAATTTTGAAAGAATGTGTACCAAACATGGGCTAAACATATACAAGTCAAAAAAGTTAAATAAAGTCACTTATTTTCAAGTTTAGTCGTTCCAAATAATTATTTATTTTTTGACAAATACTCATCTGCTTAAGTAAACCGTTTAATCTTAGCAATACGTATAAACCATGTCACCTATTATTATTTTCTTTTAAACCACGGCCTACCGTATAATTTTCCATGTACCGTGACATATTTACACGGAAAAAAATGAATTGTGAAGGTCTAAGAATAATATCTCTAAGATAGGAAACTCGTGATGATCGGTCAACTTTTTCAAGTAATGATTGAATGAAATATGTTCAATAACGCATTCGTTGTATCGGATGGAATGTACAGTGTCAAATTGGACGCATGCAAGTAAATCGCTCTTGATTCTACAACTAACCTTGGATGCCTCTTGCTAGTTGAGATTCTTCACAATATGTTGAGAAAATGAACAATCCACCAACTTCGCATCTTTCTCTATCCATGCATGTTCATCTTCAATTGATGTTTGGTAAGAAATTTATAACAAAATCCTTTCAACTCTTTCTTGTAAGTTCCTTAACCCTACATTTCCTTTACTTCTTCACCTTCGCCTCCAGCCGTGTACCCTGATGCTCTTTACTACCTTTAAATTTTTTGGTTCGTTTATGATAGTCTCCCTATCAAACCACCCTTTGAAAGCGTAGTCATTTTATCAAACCACCCTTTAGAATTAAACTTCTTTTATGCAACCCTTTTTTAATTCGCGTAGAAGTATTTTCTTGAGGGTGGTGCAAAATCAGTGCACTTAAGAATTTGAGAGCCTTCCATATGTCTGTATATCAGAGTTCGTCCCTTTGAACTTACTATTGCATTTCCACAGTCGATGGATTTTGCATTCTCGTGCAGATTAATGTATGTTGCTTTATTTCTTCTTTTTGCTCCCCCAAAGATGATGGGAACTGCTTTTTGTCGACTTTACATTAATTATAACGCGTCTTTAATTTTCTTTCTGATTAGATGACATTTTACCAAATATTAAGTGTACGAATTTCGTTGTTGAAATTGGAATTTTTGAGCAAAGTCTAATTCTTAGCATCTTTAAAGCTCAAAATAAGATCTAACCATTTTATTCATCAAAAATTTTGGTAGTTGTCACAAAAATTGCACGTTCTACGCACTTGAATTCAATAACCTCGAGCATGTAAAAGTAATAGTACTATAAACTCCAAATCAATATTGATATGTATTAGCAGAGATTATATCGAAGACTGTTTTGTTAGACTTTTTTCCGGAAAACAGAGGGGAGCTACAAAATATCATAAAATGTTCAAGAAAATTTTACATAAAACTTGGCCCAACATTGATGAGAAAATTTTGAGCAGAAAATATAAAAATGAACTAATCTGGACAGGTATAACTCACAATGTCTACAACACCAGTGATCACATTCTTATGAAATATCGCTACTAGCCTTTGCACATTGTGATCCTCTGCTGCAGGGGGGAAAAAAAAACTGCAGACTTCTCACTCTCTTCAACGCTACTCTTCTCAACAACTGATTCCCCATCGGTTGATCCAGAACTCACCCTCATACCATCATTATTGTTTACATACATTGGCACACAATTATCATTCGGAAGTGTCCTTATATTTTATCTAGTGCCTCTATTGCACCCATTTTCTTACTTTTCCCTCAAATCCACTGCATTCAATGCTGCCATTAATACTTAACCTGAATTATCCACTCTATCCACTTCGAATTAGTCTTCTCTTCTACAACCAACATCGGATGCACACCACCATCCGCATTTCAATTCTAGCATTGTTACTACTATTAATAGTAGTATGATTTTCTCTCGTCGCTTGTACAATACCACCACCAAGATGATCCACATTCCTCCAGTTCCATCACCACCACCACCACCACCAAAATGTATCTCATTCTCACTATTACTGGGTCCGGACACCTGAGGTAATATCACAGAGCTGCTCCCTTCTTCCTCACCTTCTCCCTAACGAACAAGTATGCCACATGTTCTAATGCTTCATTTGCCCTTTTCTTTGTAAACACAGCCTCCTTGACCCTCTCTCAGCCTCTGCTCTTACTTCCACAGCAGCCTTAGATATTGACCCTTCGGCGATATCCGCTGCAGCCAAAAAGATCTTGGCCATAGTTTTATCAGTTAATTTTATAAAGCATCTCTAATTTGCTTGCATATAAGATGACATTTTACCAAATGTTAGTGTATGAATTTCATTTTTGAAGTAGGATTTTTTTGGGCAAAATCTAAAAGCTCAAAATAAGATCTAATCATTTATGCATTCATACATTTTGGTAGTTTTCAAAAAATTGCACGAACTAGGCACGTGCATTCAATGACCTCGAGTAAGTAAAAGTAAACAATACTATAAACTACAAAGCAATATTTGTATGAATTAGCAGAGACTATCCCAGAATAGAATTCACAGCATATTGAAATGAAAGAAGAATCGGAATTTGTTTCGTGATCTGGGGTGTTTCTTTCTCTATCCATGTTCACCTTTAATTGATGTATGGTAAGAAATTTATAACAAAATCCCCTCAACTCTTTTTGTAAGTTTATTCACCCTACATTTCCTTTCATTTTTCATTCCGCCTTCAGTCATTTACCCTGAAGCTCTATACTAGTGTGCTTGTGTTCAATATTATCCCTCGACGCATTATTGTATTATACCTAGTCCCTCAATTCTTTGCCCTTGATTTTCCTTCTTTCTTTATTTTAATTCTTAGTCAACCAACAATTTTTTGGTTCATTTAACGTAGTCTCCTTATCACACCATCCTTTGAAAGCATAAAGCCATTTAAGTATTTTTTTTTTATTGACTCTAAATATATAATATTCTCTGCACCGAACAAAAATATCTCCAAATCCTATCCGAGTTTTCGTAATTTTTCCTTAAGAAAATACAAATGAGTATAATTTCTTCTTTGGTATAAAAGCATATTCTTATTCATTTATCCATATATATTCTATCTGATCCTGATGATTTTTTTTTTTTTTTTTTTCCTTCCAGAAAATATCGCCTGATTGATGATCTCTCCCCCATGTTAGTCCTTATTGTAAATATTGCGAAAGGAAAATAAAAGTTCAAATATTATCCTGTTACATTGTCTATCATGTTCAATAGTGTGTACTTAACCCCTCTCATACATACACCCAATGGTTATTAATTAAAAATTTCTTCCATTCATGACGAAGCCGAGGGTGGTACAGAATCAGCGCACCTTATAATTTAAGAGCCTTAATATGTTTTCACATTACAGCGTTCATCCCTTTGAACTTACTGCACTATCACGAAACCTGAAGGATTACTTGTTGACACAGTCAACGGATTTAGCATTCTTGTGGACACTATATATGTTGCTTTACTTCTTCTTTTTTGCTTCCTCAAAGATGAAGATGACTGGGCCCCCCGGGGCACGTCCCAACTGGCAAAGGACGGGGCTCTTTGTTGCGGTAGTTCAGAGGTCGCAAGTTCGATTCATGGGGCTCTTGGAAGGCAGACCCTCTCCTGAAAGGCAGGATTTATCCTGGAAGGCAAAGTGCAAACATGTGTTGACCCGCTCGGCACTTTGACAGATGAGTGGAGGGGGCTCTTGGACCCTGGCCAGTTTGGGGTACATCCCGTGGTTTACCTGGTCTGCGTCTTGGGCCAAGGCGTAGACCCTAAGATTAGTCGCCAAGGTGGACACATGGGTATCAAAAAAAAAAAGAAAAAAAAGATGAAGATGACTGCTTTTAGTTGACTTAATATTAATTACAACGCGTCTTTAATTTGCTTACGTATTAGATGACATTTTACCAAATGTGAAGTGTGTGAATTTCACTGTTGAAATATATTTCTTTGGGACGAAGTGTAATTCTTAGTATTTTAAAAGCTCAAATTAAAAGTCTAACCTGATGAACTAATTTGAATAGATATAACTTATGAGTCACAATGTCTACCACTCTCATGGTCTCATTATGATTAAATACTGCTACTAGCCTCCGCAAGCTCTTAGAAAACTGAGAAAAACGCATAACCTTTGTTGTGTCCCATTATTATGCCGTCCTTCATTATTTTCCTTGCGCTGAATCCGATCCTCAACTTGTGGAACCAAGAGCATCCCCTCAATTACTTCATCTATTTATGCATATTGCGATCCTCTGCAGCAGAGCCAAAATCAGCAGACGTCTCATTCCCACCAACAATATTCTTTTCAGCAACTGATTACCCATCGATTGATTCAGAACTGACCCTCATACTCTGTTATTGTCAACGTCCATTGCCCCAGAATTATCATTTGGAAGCTTCCCTGATGCTTCATCTAATACCTTTATTCCACCCAATTTCTTATTTTCCCTCAACTCCAATGCATTCAATGCTACCAATACCTGACTTGAATTATCAACTCTATATACATTTCCTGTCGAATTAGTCTTGTCTACCACAACCAACGGAAGCACACCACCATCCACATTTTCACTTCTTGCACTGTCACTACAAATATTATTTATATGGTTTTTCTCTCGTCACTTGTAAAATGCCACCACCAAGACGATCCATATTCCCACCACTTCCATCATTACCACCACCAAGATGAGACACATTTTCACCACCACTGTGCCCAGACGCCTCAGGTGATATGGCCCTCCCTCTTTCTGCCACAGCAGCTTTTGATATCTACCCTGTGGCAATCTACACTACAGCCAACAGAATCTTTGTAGCATTATTATCAATTAAGTATAAAGCTTCTTTAATTTACTTACAGATTAGATGACATTTTTCCAAATGTTTAGTGGATGAATTTCATTCTTGAAATAATTTTTTTGGGCAAAGTCTAACTCCTTTTTAAAGCTCAAAATAAGATCTAAGCATTTATGCATTCATATATTTGGGTAGTTTTCTCAAAATTGCACGAGCTAGGAATGATCTTGAGCAAGTACAAGTAAACAATACTATAAACTCTAAAGCAATATTCATATCAATTAGCAGAGATTATATCGCAGCAAAACATTCACTACGTATCAAAATGCAAGAATCACTGGAATTTGTTTCACTGGCTGGGATTTTTTTCTCTATCCATATTTGTTTTAATTTGATGAATGGTAAGAAATTCATTAAATTATTCCCTCGACTCTTTCTGTATGTTCCTTAACCCTACATTTCCTTTCCTTTTTCACTCTGCCTCCAGTCGTATGCATCTACTTCATGTGCACGTATTCAGTACTATCCCTCGGTGTATTATTATATTATACCTCGTCCCTCAAATATGGTAACTTATCTTTGCCCTTTACTTTCTTTCTTTTTCTTTCTTGATTTTAATTCTTAGTCAACCTCAACAACTATCTTCTTCGTTTAACATTTTTTGAGAGCCTTCCTTATGTTTGTACATTATTGAGTTCATCCCTTTGGACTAACTATTGCATCACAAAACCAGATGGATTATTTGTTGCCACAGTCAATAGACTTTGCATTCATGTTGAGACTATATATGTGCTTTATTTCTTCTTTTTGCTCCCCCAAAGATAAAGGTGACTGCTTTTTGTCGACTTAATATTAATTATCACGTCTTCAACTCTCTTACGGATTATGTTAAAATTACGAATTTCATTGTTGAATACAATTTTTTGGGCAAAGTTAAATTCTTAATATTTTTAAATCACAAAATAAGATCTAACCATTTACGCATTCAAACATTTAGGTAGTTCTCACAAAGTAGCACATGCATTCAATAATCTTGAACAAGTAGAAATAATCAATATTATAAACAAAGAAGCAATATTGATATGATTTAAATAGATCGAAGACAGCTTTTTTATCAACTTTTTTTGGAAAGCAAAGAAGAGATAGAGAATATCCTTTTTACATAAAAATTGGTCCAACATTGATGAGAAAATGTTGAGTAGACTAATACAGAAATCAACTAATCTAAACAAATGTAAGTTACAAGGTCTACCACACTCGTGATCACATTCTGATGAAATATTGAACTTGCGTCTGTATTCTTTTAAAAACAAAGAAAGAGACCCAAATATTTTTGTGTCCCATCATTATGATGTCATTTATTATTTCCCTTGTGCTGCATCTGATCCTCAACTTGTGGAACCAAAAGCAACCCCTCAATCACGTCCTCTATTTTATCCCCATGCATATTGTAATCCTCCGTAGCAGAACCAAAATTATTTTTCTCAACAACTGATTATCCATCGGTTGGTCCAGAATTCTTCCTCATTCCCCTGTTATTGTGAACATCTATTGTCACACAATTATCAGTCGGAAGCTTCCCCGATACTTCATCTAGTACCTCCATCCCACCCATTTTCTCATTTTCCCTCAACTCCACTGTATTCAATGTTTTCAATACCTGACTTAGAGCTTGTTTGTCTCCCATTATTGGGAGAAGAATGGAGTTTTGAATAGTATTTTTTGGAGAATATATGGTTGAAATTTAAAGTAACTTTATTGATTTGTGTGTAGAATATTTTATTGAGTGAATGTGTGGTGGAGAATCTTACTGTAGCAAACAGAATTTTAGATTAATGGTAGACAAACAGGGGCTTAAATTACTCACTTTATCCACATGTCATATCGAATTAGTCTTCTATCCCAAAATAAACACCGGACACACCACAATCCGTGTTTTTCACTTCTGGCTCTGTTACTACGTTTAATTTATTTTTTATTTTTTTTTGTTTTTTCTCGTCACTGGTACAATAAAACCACCAAGATGACCCATATTTCCACCACTTCCATCACTGAGCCAGACACATCAGGTGATATAAATAGAGCTGCTTCCTTCTTTCTCATGTTCTGCCTAATGAACAAGTACGCCACATATTCCAATTCCTCTTTTGCCCTTTCCCTTTTGAATGCAGCCTCGTTGGCCTTCCGCTCTTGCTGACACAGCAGCCTTAGACATCGACTCTACAGCTATCTTCGATGAAGCCAATAAGATCTTTGCTGTAATCTTATCAATTAATCGCGTCTTTTATTTTCTTACAGATTAGATGATATTTTCCCAAGTTCTTTTAGTGGATGAATTTCATTTTTGAAATAGGGATTTTTTATTTTTTTTGCAAACTCTAATTCTTAGTAATTTTCAAAGCTTAAAATAAGATCTAATCATTCATGCATTTAAACATTTTGGTAGTTCTTACAAAAATTGCACAAGCTATCCAGATGCATTAAATGACCTTTAGCAAGTAAAAGTAAATGATACTATAAACTCCAAAGCAATATTTATATGAAAGTAAAAGTAAACTATACTTTAAACTCCAAAGCATTATTTATATGAATTAGCAGAGATTATATCGCAGCAAAATATTCACAACGCATCGAAATGCAAGAACCCCGAAATTTGTTTCATTGCTGGGGATTTTCTTTCTTTATCCAAGTCCACCTTCAATTGATGCGAGCGTATATGTTAAGAAACTTATAACAAAAGCCCATCAACTCAATTTGCTAAGTTCTTTAACCAAACATTTCCTTTCCTTTTTCACTCTTCCTCCAGCCATGTATCCTGATGCTATCTATTTAGTGTGAATGCCTACGTCTATAAGGAGCAAAGCGGAAATTTTTATTCAGTATGAATAATAGAGTTACATCATCAGTATTTATACTAACCCAAGCCCATACAAACAAACAAAATATCTCCATATCCTATCTCGTGTTAAATTTTTCCTCATGAAAACACAGACGAGTTGAGTTTCAATATATGATGTATCTGATCCTTGAGATAATTCTTTTCCTTTTTCCTTTCTAGACAATATTATCTCAGTGATAATTTTTCTCTACCTCATGTTAGTCTCTATTGAACATACTACGGAAGAAAAGAGAAAATTAAAATGTTATACATAACAATATTATCTATCGTGTTGAGTAGTGTGTACTTATCACATTCAATTTTAAACATGCCATTATAGTTCTTAAAACGCTCTCTCACACCCCAACCATACATTATAATCAGCTTTTATTATTCAACATTTTGTCCATTCATACAAAAGTACCTTTTCAAGGGTGTTTCATAATCAGTGCACTTAAGAATTTGAGAGCCTTCCATATGTTTGTGCATTACAGAGTTCATCCTTTTGGCCTTACTATTGCATCACAAATCCAGATGGATTACGTGTTTCCACATTCAATGGATTTGGTATTCTTATTGAGATTATATATTTTGCTTTATTTCTTACTTTTGCTACCCTGAAAGATGAAGGTGACTGCTTTCTGTAGATTTAATATTAATTACAACGCGTCTTTAATTTTCTTTTCGATTTGACAACATTTTATCAAATGTTAAACGTAAGAATTTCATTGTTGAAATAGATTTTCCTTCCAA